>JAASGD010000115.1:0-36951 GCA_023334115.1 Globisporangium megalacanthum
TGTCAAAGCACATGTTCAGATTTCCCTTTATCTTGTAATCAAGATGGTGTAGTTGCGACTCCCATTGGATAAGTAACTGCGTGTTATCCGCCAGACAAAAAAGTGTCTCGACGATTTCGGCTCGAGGTGGTCATCGTTTTCCGAATTTATCATTTGCGATTTGGCGACCAAAATCAGATTCGAATGATCCAAATCAACACAATGCAACGATATGCTCTGGATTTTAATCCAGAGCATATCGTCGCATTGTGTAGAGTTACTCCAGGATCCCAGAGAGATTCTAGTGTCTAGTACAAACGTATAAACTGTATAATATAATTTTCCGAGATCCAATTAATTTGAATTTAACTTATTTAAAAAAATTACTTAATTTCAGATTACAGATAACAATCGTATAAATCTGTATACACTGTTAAAAACGGTTTCTGCTCGTGCAACATCATGTGAGAAATGTTGCACAGGAGACAGACCGTCGACATTCGTGTTTTTTCTAATAGGTCTTGGCGGATATAAAATCTGGCAGGTACAAACTTACAAAATTGACATGGATATCCAACGATACAGAGCACTTTGTGTGAACCATTCGAAGCCTATCGACCGAGTTTACAGATAACAAGCAACAGTGTCCATCACTCATGCGCGACTCCAACCATCATTCGTGAGATTTTCGTTCACGTCTTTTATCCGGAGTCTGAAATGCGAGTGTGGCAGAACGGCATTCAGATTTCTTGTTTTCGTCATGGCAGCCGCTGCCGCAAAGTGGTCGCACTCACTCGAGGGCTCGCGAAGTAGTGAACACGTTGCTCGACGGGAGCGGCGATTCGGGAAGATGTCGATCGCAGCTTCTGCATCGCTCCGTGGCACATTTGCTTGCTTGTACTCGCCCAAGCGCACTGGAGCGTACACATGCACCGCGACGCGGTACTTTTACTAGATGATACGAAGCTGGCCAACCTCGTAGCACAGCTTGTTCTCTACCTGCGGAGCATCCACGACTCCACCTCGAGCATAACACCTCCGCCACCCAGCTCTCTTGAATCAGCGTGAGCAGCTCTCCCTGGTTCGTGAGCAACATGTAGAAGCTGAACAGCGCTGTATCCATCGCTTCAGTACGTTGTGCGTCTTTCGGACCGAGCTGTGGCATGCTGCTGAAGACACTGATAGCGCATGCGAGATCGCTCGTGAGCGCTACTTCGTCTTGTTTCGCATAACCTTTCGGTAAACTTCCCGAAATGGCAGCAGGGCCTTATTTACCGCCGCGATAATCTTAGTGACGCGTCGAAACGCGCGACCTCTGGCGCAAGCGACGCGAGCGGTGTCAGAAGGATCTCTTTGATGACCATCTTCATGACTGACGAAATACTTGAGTCGCGCTGCCGCGCGGCTGGCTTGAGAATGACTGGTCCGTACGCGAGCGAGTCGCACTGGAGCTGGGTAAGAACATCTGGGACGCACAAGGCTCTGCGGCTGCTTTGGCTGCTTGCGTGAACTCGAGGCACCACAGTACCACGACTGCCGCTTTATGCTGTAACTGCTTGACCGTTCTGCGCTGTTTCTCAGACGGGAGACCAACGATCGACTTGTGCAAAATGTCAGCGCTCTGGCAGCGGATTTGCTGAGATGTAAGGTCGATGCATTTGAATCCTCCAATACTTGGAATCTCGTACTGTACAAGATTCCAAGTATTGGAGGATTTTATGAATGATAATAAAATCAAAGATTGATACAAATGCCGACATGTCGCGGAAGAACTTATGAAAAAATATGAAAAAATAAGTTCTTCCGCGACATATCGGCATTTGTATCAATCTTGATTTTATTATCCAGGTCCTCTCACGCCAGGCGCGGCACTCAGTTGTCTTTTTTACGTTGAATTGTCAAAATGTACTGTAATATTGGACTTTTCACTCAGACAAATCAGACTATTATCTGAATTATATTTTGACGATACAAAAGAGGTCGACCACGAAACGCCTGACACATGACACCGACCGGCTTCAAGAGTGTGACTATGCTCATCTAGAACCTGTCAGCATCAGGTGTGTGATAGGCATTGCGAGTTGTGTCAACCACTTGAACTGGCTGCACAAGGGATGGTCAAAAATGCGTATTTTAAATGAGATCACTTTTTAACATTTTCTGATAAAACTGAATAGCGTCGAGCAGACGCCGTGCCAGAGGTTGCAAACAGCACGATTGTTCATGTGTTGCATCGGTGCAAGCACACATAAAGTTTGGAATCGTTTAGGTTCATATTGATGAAATTTGTTATTGGGGTCTGATCGCGTTTGCCTGGTTGACTCAGAGACTGGGTGTTAAGAGTTTTCAAAACCACAATTTAAACCGTTAAATACATCAAAAGGCTGTTTTAACGTTAAAAATAAACGTAATACTAGCCAGTTTGTAACAGAAAATTTGTTATTAACTGTCCGTTGACGTGTGTTCCACGTTGAGTCACACTGGTAAATTCCCCTCCCTTTGTGGTGCTCTAACTGTGTGTTGTCTGCATTGTTTGAATGGTCAAACAAAGTGCTTGCTCTTTCTGTATGTGAAAGGTTTCTGTTATGAATATTAATATTCATTACAGAAACCTTTCACCTACGAAAAGAGCTAATGTTCATAATATTATTAGAACCGTTTTCCTAATCAGAACGAAAATGATACTACGGGTATATCGTCTGTTTGTTAACAGTTTTTTTAAACTGTTAAAAACATTTTAAAATATTTAAAAACAGTTTAAAAAAACATTTGGACGCAAAAGCCTTGAGCTCGCAACTTTTGATTCTGAAAGACACGAAGTCTGCTGTAGCTGTTTTCTGGTGCTTGCAGCCCCGCCGTACTGTAGCTCAGTTGGTTGTCCGTCATGTCAATGTACTGTAGCTCAGCCGGTAGTCCACGACATTGCCACATCACTCGTCGCTCAATCCACTTCGAAATTCTTTTTTCTGCACGTCAGCTTTGCTGGTCTCTCGAGAACGCTCTCGAGAACGAGAATGCGCCTTTTAAGCATCAGCGCTTGTCAGCGCTGATGCCGATTTCACACGGTGCACAGAATGCAATGTTGTGTCGGCTACACACACTGGCATGTGGTCTGCACAGCTCTCCCGCCAGTACACTCACTGTGTGAACAGTCGACAAAAGATATGCCTTTCAAGGCAACGAATTAAAGCCCTCGTAGGATGGTTTTCCTGGCCGTGGGATCTCAAATCTGAGTAGCACAAACCGCACTTGACAAGTTCTATAAATTAAGTCATCACCATATTATTATAAATCCCCAACGTTTAGACCTTCGACACAACGATTTATCTGACTGCCATCACACTCGTCACTCCCATCTGCGCCAGTGACGTTCAAGAGTTCAAGAACCGAGACCGCAGCACACGAGCGCAGAGGAAGGCGACGAGCGAAAGACATGGCGGTGGAGAAGACGTCGCGGCGGCTGCTGCTGCTGCTGCTAGCGGCAGCGACGCTTGCGACGCTCATCACCACGCCTGCGACAGCGGCGACACCCCTCCCGACGGCGTGGGCCGTGGTGGCACCTGCGTCCTCGCCGACAGCGAACGCGACGACCACAAAGGCGCCAGTGGCGGCGACTGCAGCCCCGACCGCGACTGCCACAACAGCGCCAGTGGCAACCACAACAGCCCCGACTGCTACTCCAAAAGCGCCAGCAGTGGCGACTGCAGCCCCGACCGCGTCTGCCACAGTGGCGCCTGCGGCAACCACGAAAGCACCATTCGTGGTGGTCGTCTCGTCACTCTCTGCCGAAGGGAACGGCACGTGCGACCCGGAGTACGAAGTGAAGAACGCGACAAGCGGCGCGTGCGACTGCCGCGCAGGCTTCAGCGGCTGGGGCTGCCGCATGTGCGCCGCTACGAGCGCGTGCGCTGCAATCCAGAGCGACCTCACGTGCGCACAAGGGCTCACGTACGACACGCACACCGCGTTCAAGACGTACAGCTGTGTGCTCGATCCGAGTCTCCAAGCACTCTTTCCAGACGGTGCAATGGCCGTCGCGTGCAACCGCACGTCGCACGTGTGCACCGCAGCAGTGTACAAGGCGAAGCAGACGGTGCGCAGCGAGCACTTGATCGACTGCGAGCTCTCGGGCTGTACGTTTGCAGACGGCGCAGCGAGCGGCGCGTGTGCGAACATTGCGTGCAAGTGCAGCGACGCGTGCTCGCCGATCACCAAGGCCGTGGTCGAGCAGTCGTTGAGCGGGAAGCCTGCCAAGATCCGTGCGACGAACGGCTCGGCGCTCTCGATCGACATTGACGGCGCGCCGATCCCGCTCTCAGCACAGTGTAAAGCGTCGCAGTGCGAGTCGGGTGGCTCGGGCGGCTCGAGTAGCAGTAGTGGGAGTGGCAGCGGCGGGGACGACGACCCGACGTGGCCAAGCGGACTTGTCATTGCGGTCGTCACGATCGCGGGAGCCGCCGCGCTCATCCTCCTGTGCGTCTTTGCGTGCTCGTGCGTCGTGTCGACGCGCATCCAGCGCAGCCAGACCGATATTGAGACGGAGCTCTCGTCGCTCGCCCCGCAGTCCGGCCGGCTGCTCGAGTTCAAGAGCATCACGTGCTTTGCGCCTGCGAAGGCTGCGTCCAAGAAACGGACGCCCACGACCACCAGCAGCACCACGAAGCCTGGTAGCACCAGTCGCACGGACGACCCAAAGCGCATTCTGCACAAAGTCTCGGGCAAAGTCGCGCGTGGGAGCGTGCTTGGGATCCTCGGGCCGAGTGGGTCTGGGAAGACGAGTCTCCTGAACGCACTCGCAGCGGTCGAGAACGGCCGTGCAGTCACGTCTGGCCGGATCCTCGTGGATGGCAAGAAGATCGCGAAAGACTACCGCCGCGTCGCTGCGTACGTGCAGCAAGACGACTCGCTCTTTGCGACGCTCACTGTGCGCGAGTGTATCCAGTACTCGGCGCAGCTCCGGCTCCCGGCGACTGCGTCCGAGACCGCCAAAGACGCGATGGTGGAGCGCGTGATCAGCGAGCTGAACCTCGGCCACGTTGTTGACGCGCGCATCGGCTCGCACGGCCAAAACCGCGGCATATCGGGCGGCGAGCGCCGTCGCGTGAGCATCGGCATGGAGCTCGTGACGTCGCCGCAGATCTTGTTTCTGGACGAGCCGACGTCGGGGCTCGACAGCTCGTCGGCGAACAGCGTCGTGCAGCTCGTGAAGGAGCTCGCGAGCCACGGCCGCATCGTCGTGCTGAGCATCCACCAGCCAAGCGCCAAGTCGTTCCTGCTGCTCGACCAGGTGATGCTGCTCGCGAAAGGGAAGATGCTATACCACGGCCCGCCAGCCGAGTCGAAAGGCTACTTCCAGGACCTCGGCTTCATTTGCCCTGAGGTGCGTCATCATGGAGTTGTTTGCTCTCGAGTCGTGTTGGAACGCTGCGTGGGGTTGCGGTCTTCGTCTTGAAGCGTCAAGAAGCTGAACCACACACACTCTCTCTTTCTCACTCACGCTATTGTGTGGGAACGACACAGAACGAGAACATTGCAGACTTCATCCTCGACATTGCGTCCGACACGAAGAACATCCCCAACATCCGCGCCTCCATGAAGCGGAGCGGGACGCCACCCGGCGACAGTGCGGACCCTGGAACTCCCCATGCGTCGTCGTTCGTGCCGAAGTTTACGATCTCTGGCGACAGCCCACGCATGTCCGAGTCGTCACCGTTCATGAAGGAAGACATGAACCTCGACACGCCGCGCATCCAGAGCTTCGTCGGGTCGCCGACCAACGCCAGCAACACTGCTGCGTCGATACTGAGTTCGCAGGTGACGCCCCGCGGCCGCTCGCCCGACAGTCCGCTCCACGTGCAGTCGCGTGCGCGCGGAGGGCGAGCCGCAGTCGCTGCAGCTGCGGCCCCAGCGACGCCATCGCGCTCTGTGTTTATCGAAGTCCGCGTGCTGTTCCGCCGCACAGCACAGAACATTCTACGCCACCGCTCACTGCTGCTGTTGCACGTGTTCCTGAGCCTGACGCTCGCGCTCTTTGGCGGGTTGATCTTCAACCACGTGACGAACGACCTCGCCGGCTTCCAGAACCGCAGTGGCGCGTTCTACTTTATCCTCACGTTCTTTGGGTTTGCCAGCATGAGCTCGATGGACCTCTTCATCGCAGAGAGAGCCATCTTCTTGCGCGAGACAGGTGTGTGAGCGTGTGTAGGTGTGCTTGTAGTCCGTACAAGAGGGAGCTGGTAGGGTGGGGAGACACTGACTGACGCTACTGCTTGTGCTCCAGGCGCGCTGTACTACGGAGCCTTCAGCTACTTCCTCGCCAAAGCCGCGCTCGACACACTGCTGCTGCGCGTGGTCCCAGCCACTGTGTTCGCCAGGTATGTTGTCGCTCCCCTCTGTACCCGCTCGGTCAGTGTCTGGTCTTCTCTCTTTTCAAGATTCCTGGTTCACTCACGACTGTCGCTTCACACGTCCAGCATCTTCTACTGGATCATGGGTCTCCAGGCGTCGCTGTCGCACTTCTTCCTCTTCCTTGTCACAGTCGTGCTGTTCAACGTCGCTGCCGGGTCCATCAGCATCTTCGTGGGTGTGCTGTCGCGCAGCGTCGGCACAGCCAACCTGTTGGCGACTGTCGTGTTCCTCGTGATGCTCCTCTTTGGCGGCTTCCTGCTCAACTCGCAGACCATGCCGCCGTACGTCGGCTGGATCAAACACTTTTCGATCTTCAGCTACGCGTTCGAGATCCTCATGACGAACGAACTCAAGGGGCTGCTGCTCAAGTTCGACGCGCCAGGGTACCCGAGCGTGCCAGTGTACGGCGACGTGTTCCTCAAGACGCTCGGTATGGACTACGCGAACCGCTACTACGACGTTATCTCGCTCGCCGTCATCTCGCTCGGGCTCCAGGTGCTGTCGTTCCTCTTTCTATCGCTGCAGGTGCCGCAGCGCCAGGAGCTTGTCGTTGCCGGTGCGGACGTGGCGAGCACAAGTCGACCAGCTCTTTCGAGCGAGAGGAGCAGCGATGGCAGCAAGGACGCTACGCCTTCGAGTGAGCTCTCGCCGCGCCAGCCAGAGCCAGAAGAGCCGTAGGTCTAGCTTGGTTGGATGCACACCTGGCGCAGCAAGTTTGAACGATGCAACAGCCACACGTTCATTCGATCGGACACACGCTTTGGATTGAATCAGACACTGGGTTGTGTGTTTCTTCTCAGACCCCCCGGGCTTGTCCGAGTCCTGATCTCCGTCCTCTCCACGATCAACTCTCCTCATCCTGGCAGTTGTCATTTGACTCGTGACGCAGCCACGCGAGCGAAAACAGCCACTTCAGCTTGTCTACCCGCACCGCATTCAAACATCACAAACAGAGCACCACTTTGTCAGTCCCAAGTGAGCATCGTCCGCGTTGAGAACGACGAATATCGCCAGGAGCGTAACGTACACTTCCTGTATCGCGCGGACGCCTCTTTGACGCGGTCCTCCGAAGCGATCCACGTCCTGTACTTGGACCTTATGTACTTAGTTTCCTCGCAGTACCAGTGGTGGTCGCAGGACGACTGGTCGCACGTCTCGCAGGATGGGAAGTTTGCTGCCGTCCAAAACATGGATCTCTTGATGTACTCCACGATGTATCCCCGCATTTTCGCGAGTGTGAGGCACGCGTCGTCGTAGCAATACTGCTCTTCTTGCCGTGCGATACGAAGTTGCTCTTTTGCTCTGCGCAGGTACTCGGGTCGCATGGTCCGAGGAGAGAGTAGCGTCTGTGTTGGTGCTGCACGGTAGGAGCTCTGAGGTTGTCAAGGTCAATGCGCAAATGGACAGTGAGCGTTTGGAGAGAATCGAATCTGAAAAAAGTTGGACAGGTGCGGATTCGAGGGGTTGCCCCGAGTTCTCCAAGAAAGCGATTCATGAGAACGCGCGCGTTCTTCTCTTGACGATCTTTCAATCAGTGGCGTGGGTCATGGTGAAGATACAGCAAGTCGTTCAATCTCAACAAACTCGGCTTTACAATGTCGTTGGTGGCATTGGCGACATTGCAATCGGCGGAGTGAGTGTACATCAAGTAGATCGTGGCGCGTGCCAGTTGTGGAGAAGCAGCCGTAGTCAGTGCTTTCTGCTACTACATGAGCGCGTCGCGTGTGAGATTGCACTCGGATATTTGTCTCGTGATGTGTCCCGTTCAGGAAGAGAAGCGAGTTGTTCACGAGCGAGAGCTTGGTCAACTCCGAAGACAACCAAGGGTTTCCTGAACAGGCACTCTTTGTGGGAAGAGTTTTCTAGGTAAACCCATCAAAACAAATGCAATCGCACAAATAACTTCTAAATAGCATCGTTTGCTCACACTATTGTCAGAACCCGGTTCCGATCCGATACGGTGGACGGAGTTGCAGTGATCGCTCGTCTTCGTCAAGAAGCTACATGAAACGAGGGAATGAAAGAGAGTGTGACCCTCTCAACCGCATTGGCCGCGATTGCTCAGTCTTTTCTTTCTCCTAATGTACACTGGTGAGTTTGGCAGCACTGCGCTTCGCTTACGCAGCGACGACCGTGTCCTCCGGTAGCCCTGAGCAGTTCTGGTCTGGCGCGTATGCAAAGTCCACGGCCCAGTAGTGTTCGTATTCCTGTGTCTTGTTCACAGCGTAGCCGGGGCCAATGTGCGTGTAGTTAGTTGCCCAGCACAATCGCCTGCGCCTCTGTCGCCTTGAGCCACGCAGCGACGGCATCCGCCGCCTGCGCAAAGCCTGCGGCGATGACGTCGGCTACACCGGGCGAGCGCAGGAGCGCCGAGCGGCCGCGACCCGACGGCGTGAAGTCGTCCTCATTCACCACTGTGAGCGTGTTGGTCTCAGCAAGGTAGGTCGCCTGTGATTGCGCCGTGTTGATGAGCTTGAAGTGCGAGCAGAGCAGGGCAGTCCCGTGGCGTTGCACTCCGCGTTAACGGCGCGGATAATGTCGCGGCGCTCAGTAGTGTATTCGAACAGGTGCTCCTTCGCGAGGTCCATGTCACCGTAGACGCCTGATCGCAATTCCGACGGCTCGCTGTTGTCACCCTTTTTGGACGCCACGACACCTCTGGCGACCGTCTCCACGACAGTGTCAGCCTTGTCCACAACGTTAGTCCTGGTCAGGTCTGAAAATCCGACTTGTGCGGCCACGGAGTGGACACTGACGAGCGCGACAGACGTGGCTAACAGGAGCTTCATACTTGGGGCGCGCGTGTGTAGAGGACAACTCAAGCGTTGTTGCTGCGGCAGGACGCAGAGGATTCACGAACGCGCGCTCCAGTTTCGGACTAGACTGTCCGTGGGTCAACCAGACGCTCAGGTCCACTGACCTGCTGGTCATTGGCTGATGCTCTCCTCTGCACGCTACCAACGGCGGCACCAGCAAAACGACAGTCGGCTGCAATCGCAAGTCACGCGTGCTGAGCCGTCAAGATCGTTGACGAGCGCCTATGAAAGTGAGAGGACAGACTCTGGTTCGTGCAGTGTCGTCGGGCGTCAAGTTGTTAGTGATAAATACCAGGTAATTCTCCACCGGGTGTGCTTCACGATGGTTGACACAACACTCACACACCTTCAACAGCCAAGCAGTCACGGACAAGCAGCCGCACTCGCGCAGCTCCTCGCTCTATCTCTCGCGAGCCCCTCAACCTCTGATTGAATGACGACGCGCGGCACATTCCTCACCCCCGCGCTCGTGCCGACGACCACGAGCTTCGTGCGTCTTCCGCGCGCCTTCGTGCTCGTGTTCTTGAGCGGCCCCGATGTGGTGCGTTGCGTAACTCTCTCTTCTTTCTCGCACTGTTGTGCGCGTCAATCACACGCCACTCACTCAGTCGAATGCTGAGCGGCTGCAAAGACAAGTGGCGGCGGCGCTACGATCCTCGAGCTCTCGTGGGAGACGCTCGATGGCTACGTCCAGCGCGTGTGTGTCGCGTGGGTCGGTGGTCTTGTCAAGGACCGCAGGTGAGTGAGCGAGTGTGAGTGTGTGATACGCTGGTGCACACGTACTGACACGTCCATACACTTTGTTGGCGCGTCATCGTCCGCAGTGACGTGATCGAGATCCCCGTCGAGTTCGCGCGCTGCTGCGGCATCGTACGACCTCGCGGCTATGACGCTCGTGAGGCGGCACCCGCTCATTCTCGTGTGGTCTTCTGGTCTGCTGCTGGTATCTCCTTGTAGCACGAACTGCTCGCGAAGGCGCCCCAGACGCTCCTCGGTGTCCACGTGGTCGACTCGCTGCCAATCGCGCGCCAGGTGAACGTCGAGCCGTGCACGTCGGACGACTGGGAGCTCATCCAGCTCCACGCGGGGCTGCTCGAGACGGAGCTGCTGCGACAGGTGAGTGTGTGTGTTTGTACCGCCCCTTGTGGGGAATACCAACCCGTACGTCGTTGCTGACGTGCTGCATTCCCACTGCCGCTGACGTTTCAGATGTGCGTCGTGAACGACAAGCAAGTGAACCCGATCTGGGTGCACCAGAACGTGCTCATTCGTATCCGCGCGTCGCTACCAGTCGGCGTGTACGTGTACGCAATTCCTGTGTGTGCGCAGTCGAGTGAGCAGCGCACTGACGCTTCTCTCTTTCTCTTACGTTTCTTGCGTGGTGTCCCTTGATCTCCTCTCTGTGCAGTGAACACGCGCGCTTGTCGCCGAACACGGAGGTGATCGTGTCGCCCAAAGAGCGCGTGCAGTCGGAGGCTGCGCTCGGGTCTGACTTTTACTTTGAAGCGTCGGCGCCGCTGGTCGTTCAGGTGCGCCCTGATGTCGCTGTTGTGTTCTCTCACACACTCACTCGTGTGCTTGTACGAATGCCTGGCACGCACACAGCCAAGCACCCCTGCTGCGACGAACGACTCGCTCGATGAAGTGTGGGTGCATCCAGAGACGCTCGCCCTCTTAGACGGTGCAGTGCTGGCGGACGCGCCGGCCGACAGTCAAGAGCCGCCGGCTGTGGCGATCTGGAGCCTCAACGACAGCAGCCGCAAGAGCGGCAGCGACGAGAGCAACCATACGACGCCCGAGAGCGAGCTGTCGCCGTCGATCACGTGAGGGGACATCACCACTGCGCTCCAGTCGCTCTCACTCTGAGAACGTCACTTGATGGACTCACACAGACTTGCCTCTTGCTCGTTCTCGTGTCGATTCACCCACCACAACCAGGACACCCGTGAAGTGCAGCGTTGTGCGTATCAAGTGCTCGGCACGCGTGTTGCGGGGCCGCGTACTGTTGAACCGTCCGACGAGCGTCGCGTTGGGCGTGTCGCCGCACACGTCGTCCGTCCAGCTGCGCGTGCTGAAGCTCCCGGAGCTCGCGCCACAACACGTGGTGCTTAAAGTGCTGCCCGACAGCGACGCCGCTGTCTCGACTGAGAGTGTGCAGCGTGCGTTCGTGCACTGGGTCACGCACTTGTCGGAGGGGCTAGTCGCCTATTCGGGGTCGGTGGTGCACTTCTCTGACAGCGCGAACGACGAGAACGTGTCGCGTGTACACGCGCTACTAGAGATCGCGTACGACGCAGACGAGAGTCTGTCGGCGTCGCAACTCGACGGTGCGGGGCTCACGTGTACGCTCGACGAGTCGAGTGCTTCTCTAACCACCTGACACACCGCCCCCTTCTCCCCACAGGCATCCCGATCGGCGCAGTGGAGAAGTACACTCTCCTGGGCGGCCAGCACGGCTTTGCGCTCGCGCCGCACCACGTTACAGTCCAGGTCGCTACGGACGCGAACGCACGCGTGCAAGAGGCGGTTCAGTCCAGCGACTCGGAGGCGGGACTTGGCTCGTCCGACGCCGCAGTGCTGCAGCTCGCGAGAACTGGCGATGCCTACAAGAGCGTGAAGAGCGCGATCCGGTCCGTGGTGTTCCGTGACGCGAGCGCAACCCGCGTGCTTCTCGGCACGAACGCTCCAGGGTCTCCTCTTGTGTACGGCGATCGCGGCAGTGGCAAGTCGACGCTTGTCGCAGCGTTGGCGGACGAGCTCGCTATGGACAGTCGGAGCATGGCTCAGAGCATCGTGGTCGACTGCCGAGACCTGCGTGGCGTCAAGATGGAGACTGCAAAGGCAAAGCTCGCAGCAGTGTTTAACGACGCGACAGCGCGTGCCCCGTCGGTCGTCGTACTGGACAACCTGGACGCGCTCGTGCCAGAAGAAGACGAGTCAGGGGGACCAGCGAACGAGCAGTCACGTCGCCTCGCCGAGCTCCTCGTGACGCTTCTGGAGCAGAGCCGCGAGCGCATGCGGAAGGCGACACTGGAGCTGAACCGAGCGTTCCGACTCGAGACTGCAAAGCTCAAGCAAGAAGCCGTCGCTAGCGTCGGTGATGCGAGCAGCAATCGCTTGACACAGTCGCGTGCCGTGCTGCTCGCGACGCTTGCGGACGCAATGGTGGCGAAGAGCGTGGCGGTCGTCGCGACAGCCCGCAGTGACGCGAGCGTGCACAAGAGCCTGCGTGCGTGCGGGCTCTTGGACCGTCCTGTTACACTGACGGCGCTGGACGCGGAACGCCGCGAAGTGGTGCTCCGTGCGATGCTCGAGATGAAAGCAGCGAGTGCGAGTGCGACGACTGGAGCGTTCCGTCTGGACCCGAGCGTCGACTTCGGACTGCTAGCGGCTGTCACAGAGGGCTACAGTGTCCGGGACTTGTCGAGCGCGACAGACCGTGCGCTGCACCGTGCAGTCGCTCGACACGCGCGAGCGCCTGCGCCAGTGCAAACACTGTCCCAGAGCGACTTTGTCGACGGCGTGAAGGGCTTCCAGCCAACTGCGCTGCTCGGCGTCAACCTCTTCAAGAGTTCCGTCAAGTGGAGCGACGTCGGCGGGCTACACGCAGTGCGGACAGTGCTCAAGGACACGCTCGAGCTGCCGACGCGGTACAGCAAACTGTACGACCGCGCGCCAATCAAGCTCCCAGCGGGTATGCTGCTGTACGGACCACCTGGGTGCGGCAAGACGCTGCTCGCAAGTGCGGTGGCGAGCGAGTGTGGCCTCAACTTTATCAGCGTCAAGGGCCCCGAAGTGCTCAACAAGTACATTGGCGCGAGCGAGCAAGCGATCCGCGACCTCTTTGCGCGCGCAGCGTCGGCAGCGCCGTCCGTGCTCTTCCTCGACGAGTTTGACTCGATCGCTCCACGACGTGGCGCCGACAACACGGGCGTCACTGACCGCCTTGTGAACCAGCTGCTGACGTTCCTTGACGGTGTCGAGGGCCGCAAGGTACGAGCGTCTGCGTGGAAGGTGGTCGATGTCTCTGTCGGTCTCTGCTGACTCCCTCGTGTGTGTGACGGTCGCTGTAGGGCGTGTACGTCCTGGCAGCCACGAGCCGTCCGGACATGATCGACCCGGCGCTGCTTCGACCCGGGCGGCTGGACAAGTCGCTGTACTGCGGTGCGTTGTCGAGTCGCGCGTGGCGATAGTGTGCCGCCTGTCGGCCAGCACAGTTCACTCACTTTCTTGCTAACCCACGGACGCGCAGGCTTCCCCGACGAGGCCGAGCGACTCGACATTCTCCACGCCGTGGGCAAAGACATGGAGCTGGACGCCGAGGCACTCGCGTACCTCCCCGAGATCGCAGCCGCGCCCAAGAGCGCGCACTTTTCGGGCGCCGACCTGCAAGCGGTCATGTACTCGGCGCAGCTCGAGCTCGTGCACGAGAAGCTCAAGTCTGGCGGCGACCACTCCAAGTACGACAACGACGCCGACAGTGTTGTCTCTTGTCGGATTTCATGAATGATGTATGGCGAGTGCTGACTGGCTGACTGACTGACCACTTTGTTTATCTCTCGTTCTCATGTGTGCTGGTGTCTCGCTAGCGTCATCCTCCAGCGCCACGTGCGCGTCGCGTTCGAGAGCGCGAAGCCGTCGACGTCCGAGGCGGCGCGTCGCCAGTTTGAAGCCATGTACGCGAACTTTTCACGCGCACGCACGACGGACTTTGCGGTCGCTCCCGCGGACTCGAGCGCGAGTTCCGACAAGCTCAAGTCGCCCGTCACGCACCAGCGCACAGCGCTCGCTTAGGCTTGGAGTTGTGGCTTCTGATGACGGACGGACTGGCGGCGTGGCTGAGACTATCCTGTGTTGTCACAAAAGTGCTTTCGTTATGCTACCTGCTGTTGTGACACTTTCCGCCTTCCTTCCTGCCTGCTTGTTGTGACCATCTTTGCACCATCCCTCGCTTATCTCACAATCGGATCCGAGCTGCGATGGCGAACATCGTGGGCCTCTCGAGCCTCAACCGCGACGCGCGCGGCGGCGACAGCGACGACGACGACGCGCAGCAGTTTTACGCTGGTGGCGCGTCGCAGCGTGGCGGCGGCAGCGGACTCTCTGTCATCGGCCCCGACAGCGGGGGTGGCGACAGGGACGCGGTCGCCAGCATCATCGCACGCGCACGGCAGGAAGCGCAGCAGCGGGGTAGTGCTGGCGCTGGGTCTGACGGCCCGCGGCCTGGCGGCCACGTGATCACGTTCTACCGCGACGGCTTCACTGTGAACGACGGGCCGTACCGTGCGCGCACGGACCCGGCCAACCGTCCGTTCCTCGAGGCGATCGAGCGCGGGTACGAAAGAGAGAGAGAGATGGCGTCACACGTGTGTATGATGTATACGCAATCATCTCATGGAGCTGTTCACCTGTGTGTATATCTCTCTACTCAGAGTCGTGCCGCGAGAGCTCGAGGGCGAGGACCAGTCGGGGCCAGTGGACATTAGCCTCGTGGACAAGCGGCAGGAGGAGTACGTCGTTCCACCGCAGCCCGCGTACGTCGCGTTCTCAGGCAGCGGCCAGCGCATGGGGTGCGTTTCAAGTTGGTGTATACTGTATACATGTATGCGTATAGCCATGGGTGTTATTGGATGAAGCTCGGAACTCACGCTACTGGCGGTTAGTAGTACAACGTCGTACGACGTGGAGGCTGTGGTCGCTGGTGCAGACGCCGTGGCGGCCGAGCGGCCGGTGGTCGACACCGCGAAGCCGACGACGACGCTGCAGATCCGCTTGCACGACGGCACGCGGCTGCGTGAGACACTCAATGTGAACCACACGATTCGCGACCTGCACGCAATCATCCAGCTGTACGTGCCGTAACGTATCTATTCATTGTTGTCCAGTATATGCTGACCAACTAACGGACGGACGCGACAGGAACGGCGCTGGCGCCACAGCGTACACTCTGCTGGCGGGTTTCCCACCCCGACCCGTGTCGGCGGATCTGAGTCAGACGATCGAAGCAGCGGGGCTCAAAGGCGCGTCTGTGACCCAGAAGCTCATCTAAGGGAGCGACGAGCAAAGGAGCAGAGCCGACAGGCAGGCAGTCAACAGATACACGCGAGTGAGTTCGGTGGCAGCAGCCGACATTCGCGCGTAGCCACCACCAGTTCGTGAGGGCGAGCTGCCGCTAAGCTAAGCTATCGCAATGCACCGCGTCGTTGCGTGCTCTGGTTCAGTCTGCTGGTCTTGTACAGTAAGTTGGTGGGCGTCACATGCTATCAGACTCTCGAAGAGACGACAGCGACTCGAGAGATCAGAGATGCGCTCCCGCACGTATGAGGTGGCACCGAGTACTGTACTGGAGCTCCCCATCGCACTCCACCGCCCTGAGCAAGCGCTGCTCTTGTGAGAACGTATCCTCAGAACTGGCGCAGGAATAGCCCCGACTCGGAACTCGCCGTCCTTCAACATGAGCGGCAGTGACGTGGGCGCTGACTGATCGGAACCGCGGGTGCTCGTTCGGGCTCTCGATGCGAACCGGAGCCAGTGCGTCCTCGAGCCTCGCACCGGAACGGCGCACTCTCGTTCTCTCGTACTCGTCGTCAGCCTTGTCCACTCGCACACTCGCACACTCGCCACAGCGCTGAGGTTGATGGTCTCTGGGTCATCGTGGACTCTCCCGACCCCTTCTCCCGTGTGCCGTCTTCTTCATGGACGGAACCGCAGTAGCGCAGAAGCAACAGCAGAGACTGTGTGAGCGTGAGGCGATAGCAAGCCCGAGAGCCGCGAAGCGGCCCAAGACCAAGTACCACCGCAAGTGGGAGAACACGTTCGGGCGGCACACGGCGCGCTGCCACCCATGCAGCGTCGTTGACTTGATTGCGAAAGAGGGCAAGCCGATCGTGCTGCTCATCGTCATTGGCGTTTGTGGTATGTCTCCTCTCTCTCTCTCGATATGTTGGCCGTCTCACCGTCACTCGCTCACTCTCTCTCGGTGTGGCTGGTCGTCGCTGGACAGCGTCTACGCTGGACTACGCGATCGAGACGGCTGTTGAGGAGCTGGCTCTGGCGAAGGAGAAGCTCCTCGCTCTCGGCGTGGTGCGAGACTCGCCGAACGCGATGTTCGCAGTGTGGAGCGCGTTCGCGGTCGTCTTGGCGGCGCTGGCGTGCGTTTGGACCGCCACTGTGGACCCACTCGCTGCCGGTTCGGGGATCCCCGAGATGAAGACCATCATCTCGTGCGACCTCCAGCGTGAGGCGGACCGGCACCTTGGCGCGCGCACGCTCGTGTCCAAGACTGGAGGGCTCACGCTCGCACTCGCGAGCGGTATCTCAATCGGTCGAGAAGGGCCGTTCGTCCACTTAGCAGCCATCATCGCGCACCAACTCATGAAGAACGTCGGCTTCTTCCGCCGCATCTACGCGAACGATATCCTGCGACGGCACATGTACAACGCCGCGTGCGCGGTCGGCGTCGCGTCGACTTTCCGAGCGCCGGTCGGCGGCGTGCTGCTCTCGATCGAAGTCACGAGCACGGTCTTCATGCTATCGGTGCGAACCATGTCGCGTGTGTCTGGAGGCCTCGACTCGCTCAGACCTCGGTGCTGACCTCCTAGCGGTTTGGATTACGTGGTCCTCTACCTTGGTCTTGATGTCCTGCTGACAGAACTACTGGCGCGCGTTCGTCGCTGCTCTCAGCGGATCGATTGCGAGGCAAGTGGTGAGTCTACTCCGCGAGCCTGAGCTTGCTACCTACCGCCCAATGTTCCCGACGCTCTTCGACATCCGATCGTTCGTGTACGCCGAGTACCTGGCGTTCGCTGCGCTCGGGGTCGTCATGGGAGTCACTGGCGCGCTCTACGTCGTGCTCTCGGACAAGTTTAAGCGGTGGTGGAAAGCTCGCACCGCAGCACTCCCTGTGCTCTCAGGCATGCTGCTGCTCGTCCCCGTGTGTCTGCTGCTGTACCTCCCAGGCTGGTGCGGACGATCGTCGAGTGGGGCGGTACTCGCCGACCTCTTCGACACGAAGCTCGCGAGTCGCTGGAGCGACGAGGCCGCTCTACCGTCAGTCTTTGCCGCGCTCCCAGTCGCTGGGCTCTGCCGTCTCGCAGCTACGATCCTCTCGACGAGCTTGCTACTCCCCGCTGGAGACTTCGTCCCCATGTTCACGGGCGGCGCAATGTTCGGTCGGCTCTTCGGCGAGCTGCTCGCACTCGCATTCCCGTCCGCCAGCATTGTCCCGGGCGGCTACGCGATCGTTGGAGGTGCTGCACTTGTCGCTGCCTCTACGCAGACACTCTCTGTTGCAGGTGCGTAGAGATGGATGATCCGACTATGATGTACATACCGAGAGACGACGGACATGTGGGAACTCATCGCGTGTTGTGTGCGCTGCTGGTGCGGAAGTTATCGCGGTGGAGTTCACAGGACAGTTCGTCTACCTCAGCCCACTTCTCCTCGCGGTCATGATCGCGTCGTCCGTCGGCAGCGCGCTGAGCGTCTCCGTGTACGACAGCGTGATCTTGAGCAAAGGGCTCACGTATCTCCCGATCCTGCGCGTCAACCTGCTAGATGACGTGAAGGCGCGGGACGTCATGGAGACCGCGTTCCCACTGCTCACGCTCGCGACAAGCGCCAGCAAGCTCCATGACGCGCTGGCGCTTGAGTCCACGCACAGCATCCCGGTCGTCAGTGACGCTGACACGATGGTTTTCTACGGTTGTCTGGCTCGGAGTGCTGTCGATCGCATCTACACCGACCACGTCGAGCAGCTCGAGATCAAGCGAACCGCGTCCACAGCTGCCAGCTACAGCAAGGAGAGCGAAGGTCGGCGATGCAGCTCTCCGACCTTCCGGTCTCCTTCCTCCAGCCCGACGGACGACCGCGCCGACCCGTCCGACCTGGTTCCGCTGCCGAAGCGGTCTTCACTGCAAGCGCCGGTATCAGCGGCGTCAGGGACCGACCTCGCGCCCGGACCCACGACGGGCCCGAACCACAGTGCTGATCTGATGGTTCAGTCTGGTGTCGTGGAGGCCGCTGCTGTGAACAACGCTGACGAGGAAGCTTCCGTGCACCTACACAGCGAGGACGCGAACCTCCGCATCGACTCGTCTGTGCTGCAAGTGGACGTGGAGACTGCGATCTCCAAGGTGCACCTGCTCTTTGAGATGATCAAGTGTTCGCGGATCTGGGTCACGCGACGTGGGCGACTCGTCGGTCGCATCGACCGTGCGTATCTGCACGCTAAGGTCACTGAACTCCAGCACGCGCACGATACTGCTACGATTGTTTGACGGACTTTATCAACGCTTCATTCACTCAATTCGCTAGCGTATCCATCCAGAGCCAAACAGCGTAAGAGTAGAGACGGCATTCAGTCTCTCAACTTCTACATTGAAGCGCGCTTACGGACGACACGCGCATAATATTATCAGGTTAGAGCCCGTTTCACTCTGAAGACGCCTAAAACTGCGCCTCTGTTGAGTTGTGAAGACAACAAACACCACGTCAGTTTAACAACTCCACCGATAGTAATGTCACCGACATTGATGCAGGAAAAAAACTGTTGAGGAGAAAAGAGGAGAGTGCTACCGACCTGTGGTGCTGTTGTGGCGGCCGCTCTTCTTCGCGTACGGGTACCCCAGGACGCTGAGCGAGTCGCGACTGTAGCCCGAGGACTCGCGCGCAAACGACGCTGCATTCGAGCGGTCCTGGCCGTACCCACTGTTGCTGTCCTGCCGGTACATGCTCGGCGTGCGTGTCGCTGTGTTGCGACGCAGCGACGTGGCGCGCACGTAGCTCTGCGGCGACGTGACGACCGAATCGCCGTACGTCGCTGGTGCTCCGTACGACTGCGTACCGCGGCCGCCGGCAAACGCCGAGAAGCGCTCGTCGCCAGGCTCGGCGGTCTTCATCTCTTCCGTGTTGCGCATGTCGTCAATGTCAAAGCTCGACCGGCCGCCGTCCTCTTCGTCCGAGAAGCTCTCGCTGCGCGGGTGCTCGTACGACGCCTGACGGTTCGCGGTCGCGTACATTGGCACCACTGGCGCCTGGAACGTCGGTGCTGTCGGCGCTGTCGCTGCAGACTTGGACTGGCGCGGACTCGACACGTTGCTGCTGAACGACTGGGCCATCGGCTTGCTGTACGAGAACGTCGAGCCTCGGTTGCTGTTGCTGTGACTGCCGCTGCCCGACGACGACACGCTCTGGTCTGCAGTCGACGACGGAACGGGCGACGGCGCTGGCGCTGGTGCGACAGCCATGGCCGCCACTGCGAACGCTGACGCTGCAGGCGAGTACGACTGCTCATAGTCGATCGTCGGCGAGCGTGGCTCAGATTCCATCTCGTTGCTGTGTTCCGACGCGTACGTCGGACCGGCAGGCGACGGCAGCGGCTTGGCTTTCGGCTCCAGGTACTGGCTCTCCACGTCGTCGTGTCCATGGTCGTTCGGCGTGTCGGTCACACCACCCGCAGCGCCTGCACGCGCCATGCGACGGCGACGGACGAAGAACACCGAGCCAATGACGAGGAAGAGCGCTGCAATACCACCAATCAGCGCCGGCACGAGCGCACTGCTGTCCCCATCCGAGCCGTCATTGGCGGAAATGTTCGCGCCGTCCGCCGTCGACGCGGCGCTAAACTGCGACGTGTACGTCGCACAGCCCGACGCGGCGCCGAACGCAAACGTGCCAGTGAGCGTTTCATTGTCGAACGACGTCATCTCGACTGCGAGGTTCGAGAACCAGCTACTTGTGCCTTCTTTGCTCTCGCCCGACGTCGCAGAGAAGAGATACGACTCTTTCGGGCTCGTCGCGGCGACGCCGTTGATCGTGACGCTCGCAATCACTTTCTGCGCGTTGTAAAACTGCAGCGGGATATACGCGTTCGACGCGCCTTCCATGAGACACGCCTTCACGTTCCCTGTTGCGAACGTCGTTGGGCACGGAATGTACCGGTACGTGACGCTCACGTTGTTCGAGTTCACGTCGACTGCGAGCGCTTCAAGCGCCGTCGGCGAGAGCTTGAGCGACCCTGCAGGTGCGCTCTGCGCGACGTCGAGCACGTACGCATTCACAGTCTTCGTCGCGTCGTCGTCGCGCGTCGCTTTGATGCACCGCGCGCACCCGTCGTTGAGTGTCGCGTCGCGTCCAGACACGGACGCGTAGTGCTTAAAGTTGTCGCTATCGGCGGTGATGCCTTTGAGGCGGCACGAGCCAATGTCCGGCGTCGAAATGATGTAAGAGGACACGGGCCCGGTGACGGCGCCGGCCAAGTGCGGCGCCAAGACGGCGGCGGCCGCGAGCGCGAGCGTTACGACTTTCATGTCGAAGCGAGCGAGCGGCGGCGCGATCGAGAGAGAGGAGGAGGAGGAGGAGGTTTACTGGAGTCGCTACGCGGTGTACGCTGAAGGCTGCTGTCTGTGGAGTGGGAGTGCAATCGTGCGTCGTCCGCGTCTGCCTGCCTGGTGTGCTTGTGTGCGCGGTTCTCGAAGCTTTGGCGACTGACTCGCGACTGGCTCGGCCAGTTCGAGCTGAAAAGCTGAAAAGGAGCGAATGGTCGGCTGCCTTGCAAGTGCATATTTCGATTACATCCGATCGAGCAAGTCGTTGACACGGATTCTTGGAATCGACTGTGTGAATGCTATTTGGTAGAGAAAAGAGACTAAGATCATCCGTTTTGGTATTGATAAATTGCATATACTGTGAAAACAGTTGCAAAGGCGCCTCGTCCTCGCTTCTTCGAGCCAATTTGAATCCAAACCAGCAAAATTTGCTCGCTTCTTGGCTGTGTGGTTGAATCACATCCGACCCCATCATTGTCCTGCGAGCGCGACGTGCTTGTGAACCGTCATGAAAAGGTGTCGTTGTCGCCAAGTCTGCTCATTGGCGACTTCTTGGCCAAGACAATTGGGGAACGACTCGCTGCGAGCGATGTGAAGGAGAGAGCGAGCGAGAGACCGTCGCGCGGTCGCCATGCGCAAAAACGCTGCTGGAGGCTGTTACTGCCATTCCACCCTGCAAGAAACAGGTCGACAAAGTCGGACAACGCCGGCACTACTTTATTTGAATATTGTATGCTTGGTTGCGCTCGTTGAGACCTGCAACAGGACCTTGCTCGCCTCGCCTTCATGCTCCCAGAGATCAAACGAAGGTGCTTCCATGACGCTCTAACTCTCTCGATGGTCTCGCTGTTGGAGAGCCCGAGATAAAATTCTCTCTGCGTGTGACTGCGACTGTGAGAGACAAACACACCCCATCGTGAGAGAATCCAAAGCGTCATGTGCTGATTGTGCCGCTTATGCTGTGAGAGACGAACAAGCAGATCAAGCGGCCTCGTTCTCTTACAGTACTTCTGTTGGATGCCACTTGTCCGCATGTCTGCATTTTTGAACGTGATCGTTTCATGAAAACTCGGATCTTTTTGTCCAGACTGCAATTCGGTCGTCAAAGTTTTGCACAAAAAATCATGACACGCATCCTGTTGCCTCTCGTGGTCGTCCTGCTCCAAGCGCTGCTGCCTTGCACGGACGCGGCCGATGCCGCCGACACGTTCGACCGCTGGGACTATTGGCCGCCACTGCCTGACCGCCCGTACTTCACCGGCCGGTACCTCGCGTCCGCGCCTGGCGGCATCCATCTGCGGCCACAGAGCTTCACACCGCTCGACCTCTTCGCATTGTCTCCCGCCGGCAACGCCGAGCCGCACGGAAACAAACTGCTGTACGGCAGCGTGTTGCTCACGCCGACGTCGCCAGCGCACCCAGAGAGTGACCCAGGCGTGCAAGCAGCACTCGCGAGCGCACTCGCAGCGCTACGACGAACACCCGGCGTGCACGTGTCGCCCGACGTGATGCTCGTGGCCGCGACAGTCTTCGCACTGCGCGCGACAGGCGACAACGGCGCGTCTGAGACGGTCGTGCTCCATGCGTACCGGGACCTTCACGGCGAGACGCGTCGCTTCCAGAGCCACGTCACGTTCGGCGACAACTACGCGCTTACGCTCGACGACGCCCGCGCGAACCTGCGCCACCGCGTCGTCGTTGGGCTCGACCGCGACGGCGTCCACACGCTCTTCCAGCACACGTTTGCGCCGCTGGACGTGGCCGCAGACGTGTGCAGCGACAGGGAAGCCTGCAGCGCTAGCGCCGACGTGGTGACACACCCGCGGATCCTCTCGTACAACGTGTGGAACACGAACCCGTCGGCTGACGTGTACGGCTACGCGAAGCGGTGGACGCAGTACGCAAAACGCATGGACCACCTCGCGCAGTTTGTGGGTGCGGCACGCGCCGACATTGTCGGCTTCCAAGAAGTGCGGTACGACAGCGAACTCGGCGGCGTTGGCGACCACGCGCAGGTGCAGCACCTCGCGTATCGACTATCAGGCTACCAGTATGTGTACCAGCCAGCGATGGCGTACTTGAACAAAGACCGGCCGTTCGAGCGCATCGAAGAAGGGCCGGCCGTGTTCTCCAAACACCCGATCGTGCACGCCGACTTCCTCCTGCTGAGCCGCGACCCGAACGACCCGAACGACGCCCACCAGCGCCTGTGTCTCCACGCAGTCGTTGCTGTCCCCGGCTGGGGCCATGTCGACGTGTACGTCACGCACCTGTCGCTCAGTGAGCGAGCACGGGAGCAGAGCATGGTCGAGGTCTGGAAGTTCATGCAGCGCGGCCAGGGAGTGACCCAAGTGCTGCTAGGCGACCTGAACGCCGAGCCGCACTCGCGCGGGCTCCAGTTCTTGCGAGGGGAGACGGCGCTGCTTGGCGAGACAGCGGACCTCACAGACGCGTTCCTCGCTACGAACACGGAGGCGGCGCCGCGGTCCGAGGACGCGGATGACCGCGACACGCGCTTCACGTTCCCAAGCGACAACCCGTCGAAGCGCATCGACTTTGCCTTGTACCGCGGCAAAGGCCACGCCCGCACGTGTGAGACGGTCGGACAGGCGCCGACTGACGACACGCGCGCGTTTCCGCAGGACGTGGGTATGCTCAACTACCATAGCCCAGTGTACGCGTCCGACCACCGTGGCGTCGTCGCCGAGTTCACAGAGTCGTTGTAGAGTGGAGTGGTGAAGAGGGAGAGAGAGAGAGCGATGGACGCCAATGGGCGTGCTATCGAACGAGCGAGCACTGAATGGCCAGCCACGTACCGTACCTACCAGCCTTCTTTCGTGGCTCGGAGCGACGCTTGCTTGAACAGCGCGTTCTGCGCCGCGAGGAGCTCTGCGTGGCTCTCTCCTGCGCTCGCGTGTCGTGCGTCTGTGCGTTGCCGCTTCTCCTTCTTCAACTGCTCCACGCCGTAGAAGCAGACAGCCACAGCCACAGCCAGCCGTGTGAATAGAGAGAGAGACTTCACCACAGCCAGCATTCTGGAACACACAACACTCGGTCGCTCGCACCTGCGCCTGCTCAGCGTGCGCGTCCATTTGCTCTCGCGCCACATCGGCGTAAGCGCGCTTGCCCAGACGCTGTCGGTCCATCGCACAAGTCCATAACGAAAGGAATTCAACACTACCGTCAGATCCATCGCTCTCCAGGAGTCCCAGATGGGCACAGCACCACAGTCCACTTGTAATGACAAGCTCCCAACGCACCTCGAGCGCCTGCAGGACGTGGTCGGCCGAGACGCGGTAGTTCTCCTTCTTCGCGCCGCTCGCTGCGATCGCGTTCGACTCGGAGCCCACGCGCCGCACGAACACTGAAGAGACACGTGCGTCAAGTCACTCCATGTGAGTACCGGCGACGATACCGAATGAGAGGAAGAGAGAGCAGAGTCCGGACCTGCGGCGCAGTCGCCAAGCCACTCGAGCGTCTCCTTCTGAAGCGCGAGGTGGTCGGATAATTCGTCTCGCAGCAGCTTTTCCAGCACCACTATCAGGTGTCCAGAGAGAGAGAAGAGCGTGAGCAAAGTGACGTTATGGTGGTGAACCGCGTGAGGCGCGCACCTTTCGAAAGTGCGTTGCTGCCAACGCTCGCTTTTGCTTCTGTCGTGATGGAACTTGTTGTTGCTGTTGCTGCTGCTGGTGGCGACGATGCGCGTGGTGGTCGAGTGCTGCTCCGAGGCAACATGGTGCTCTTTTGAAGTTGGTCTGTGCCCAACAGTTCCTGTTTGTACCATTCGATCACGTGATAGTGACAAAAACCAAGTCCCTAGGGACTAATCTAGGACTGGACAATGTCTCTCCATTTCCTTTGCTGAAGTTGAAGTGTTGCCAAAGCGCATTCCGCATTCCGACATCCAAAGGAAAGCAACGCGAGTGCGCACAAGCAGAAGCGGAAGCCGCGCCTTCCATAGTATCGGGCGCGATACCACCACTTGCAGCAGCAACGGCTCCAGCTGCATTCGCGCTGCATCTTCCGCTCCCCCACGTTGCCCACTCTGTCCACGTCAGCAATGACAAGCGCAAGACGCAGTCGCGTGCAGCCGAGCCTCATTGGCACCGCTCGCGCTCATGCACGCACCTCGCGTGATCACCGCCTCTCTTCTCGCGGCCACGACCACGATAGGCAACAGTTGTACACACCCAGCCCAGTGCACTTGCTTTCCCCCACACTCGTCGCGCGCCGACGGCAGCTCCGACAGCGCTTCTGGACCGAGAAGCTCACGGTGATCGTGGACGCGCTGCAGCTCTTTGCGCTACTCTGGCAGCTCTCCCAGCCGTGGCCATGGCCCGCGCGCTGGCTGCGTGCCACGCGCTGGACGAACGCGTTCACGCTCGACGCGTTCAGCTTTCGCGCCTCTGGAGCTGCCATGGGAGCCACGACACGGCCGTTCTCGCTCTGGGGTGAGATGCACGGGTATGCGCTCTACGCGCTGTTCTGGGCCACGCTGCCGTGGTGTGGCGCTGCCCTCCTATTGAGTGCGACCGCGTACTGGCGGCGCGTTGGACGCCCCGACTTCCTCGTTGCGGCAGTGGAGCTCGATAACGCGCTGCTCATCGTGTTTCAGTTCCTGTATGTGCCCGTAGGACTTGCGGTGCTACGGCTCATTAACTGCGACGCCAGTGGCGCAGTGGCTGTCGATCCGATTTATATGGGCGGCTGTGGATCCGCGCGCCACACGGCGACCGTGCTCGTCGTGACTGTGGCGCTCGGCGGCAGCTTCCTCGTCGGCTTCCCACTCCTCCTGCGTAACCGCATCCGCAAGTACCTTCCGCACCCGAACGCTGACGCCGACGCCCACGAGCGCTTCGTACGCTCAAAAGAAGTCGAGTTCGCGCTCGGCACGTCAGAGACGTACCTCGAGCTGCACGTGGTGCTGCACGCGTCGCTCGTGCGCCACTCGGTGGAGATGCCCGTCGAGGTGTGCGCGCTGAAGCTTTTCGTGCTGCTCGTGTTCTCGCTCCTGCGCTCGCCTTTCCCGAGTCGAGTGAACCAAGGGCGGCAGGGCACGCTCGTCGTCGTGGCGCTTGCAGCGTTCGCGACCCGACGGAGTGCGCGCACGCGCTTCCGGCTGCACTCGACCGCTCGCTTGGCGTGTTTCCTGGACTGGGGTCTAGTGGCGAACGGCACGCTCGGTACGAAAAGCGTGCTGCCTTCCGATGTGGTTGTGTGCGCATGTGTTGTTGCCCTTTGTGAATCAGCCAGCACACGTTGTCTGTCGTGATCAGACACACAGATCAGATCTCGACGGCTCTCTCCATGCATCCGCTACGGGATCTCCTAGCATCTAACTCTGGTGCTACTGCTGTCTCACCGCAGCACTGCTGAGCGCGAACGGCGTGCAAAGCGCGCTCACCGTCGCCTCGACCATGGCGTCGTGCCTGGTGGTGGTCAACGCGGGCGTCGCCGTTGGGATCGTGCTGTCACTTTTCCGCAGCGCACGCGAGTGGATGCACCGCGACAATGGCGCTGACTCAGATGTGTTCGCTGATGTGGAGACATGTTGCTGGTGGTGGTCAGCGCTAGATGAAAAGACAGAAGCAACGCGCGCAGCCACGACAGGAAATGCTCGCAAGCAACCGATCGAGCTGCCGTCCACGCTGTCGTCGATGTCGACTCCACTGCTCCTCCGCCAGTGGGTCGGTGCGATCAATGACGCGAAGGCGCTGTGTCTCAACGTGATGCTGGCCACGCCGTCCATGAGGTCGAGCGAGGAGCTCGATGCATCACTCGAGCGTCTGACAGTTAGCCACGCTGAGGCGCTGCACGCGAATCATCTCCTGGCGGTACGTGCGAGGTCGCAGCATTTGCTTGAGACGCTGGGGCGGTGCAAGACTCGAGTGTTGGCGAGGGGGGTCGTGTGGTTGCTGATGAACTCATGACGTGTGTTTCTCGCTGTGTGTTGTCTGCATGAACGTTTGAACTTCCGCTTCGCTGCTCGGCCGGCTGGTGGTGTTGTATGCTGTGTTGGTGCGTGATATTTGGTTACATCACGACGACTCGAATCGATCTGTGGTGTCCTTCGTGTGACTGCGGGGTGATACACAGGACCAGCTCGCTGATATGGTGGCAAGCGTGAACGAGATGCGAGTGGACGCGTTGGCCAGCAATCCATACCGTAACTCACCGTTTCCGGCGAGTGAGCTGGCGCATCTAAACCGCAAGCTGCGAACAAGAGACGAGCGCCAAGTGCTCCTCTCGAGTCGCACTCAGCGTGTCCTGTCGAAGTTGGAGGCATCGCGAGCGTGGAAGCCGACACGAGGCAATTTTGGGCCGAGTTATGTGGTGGACGATGAGGCACGCGAGCAGTTTGACGACAACGCGCACGGACTCGACGCTGTGCCGTCGTTGTTGAACCAGTGCACTTTGCTCCACACTACAAAAGCGCTTTCAGCGACCGACTGATTGGCGGTGGACGCTTGTGTTCAGGATTCGATCCAAGAAGGTGGTGGACTGGCCGCGTCTGCGAGGAATCTGAGCACCAAGTTTTTCGAGAGAGTTGACGACGCTGCTCGAGACCATTTGCCAAGCAAGTGGGTAACCGAACATCGAAGTGCGCTACCAGGTAACAGCGTCTGTTACGGAGATCAATCATTCCGGCAGCTTCGGCATCGAGCTGCTGCTCGAGCGCGGAGCGGATGAAGCAACTGCAGCTTCATCTCAAGGTGTGCTGAATCGAAGCGGAAATGGTGAGTGGCTTTGGTGTCAACGACGAGTTCGGTAGCGAAAGCGACGTTAGTCGCGATGGTTGCGACGATGGCGCTCCGGATGTACTGCGG
Source organism: Globisporangium megalacanthum (assembly GCA_023334115.1). Taxonomy (NCBI): domain Eukaryota; phylum Oomycota; class Peronosporomycetes; order Pythiales; family Pythiaceae; genus Globisporangium; species Globisporangium megalacanthum. The sequence continues at coordinate 27,358 of JAASGD010000115.1, forward strand.
CACGCGCTTGCGACCATCGACTGTGGATCTCTGTGTTACATCGGCAGCGATAATGCTGGGAGATGGGAACAGCAACGCTGAGAGCAACAGCGGCAACACTCCCGACTACGGCAAGGACAAGAGATCTTACGTCGCTGATTGTGCCGACCGACGCAGAACTCGAAGCTGGAAGCAAAAGCTAGAGTTTTGCGATTGCACCAAGTCGATGAGCTCACGGTCCGAGATCCAGAAGACGAAAAGGGCGACGAGCGCAAATCGCGGTGACAACGCTTCCTCAGCTCTACCGGGAGCTCAAAAGTACTTACGGCGCTCGACAGCGCTCACATTTTTCCGAAGGCGCAGTCGCCATGAGGCGAGCGTTCAGTCAAACTGGAGCATAACACCGAAACTGACCGAGACAAGAAATCGCTGGTCGTGTGATGAGCGCGACTCATGAGCGCGACATCACCCAACGTATCGAGATGCCAAGATGCCAAGCCGCAAAGAAGTCGGGAAGAAGGAGGAAATCATTCGCATGGGCAACAGACTCAGTCGACGTCGTACCCGCTGGGCGTTCGCGTCGGCTCAGCAGGCGAGTCGGCCAGCTACCACAAGAATCTCCGACCGCACGCTACAATGAGTGTGAGGAGTAGTGCGCAATCATGCGCCACTACACCCTCCGTTGCTGCACACGTGCAGTTGGTACTTGGCGCTGCTGCGATTCGGATTCTGAGGGTGAAGCGTGCTCGACTTGGGAATGAACTCCACGAATGTGGCGAGGTGGCAGCCTGTTGAGGGTGAGAGCGAAGAGCATCGGAGCTCCGATGATGAGGAGATGCGTGCGTGGCGATGGCGGTCTCGAGGCCCAGTTCGCGTCGTGGCGGCTGTGCATGCTCGTGTTGGAGCAGATTTTCGAGCGGAGCCTGGAGTGTGGTGGTTCTAGCCGTCGCAAGTCGATGGTGCTGCTGGCAGCGTTGTTGCTGGAGCCACCGATACTGTCTGATCGGCGACGTCTGGCGGTGGCAGTGGTGACTCTGGCGAAGTTGGTGCCGCCGCTGTCGTTCAAGCCGCTTTTGAGAGAGCTGCTGTCGTCGTTGCTATCATAGCCTGTGCTGATGGAACTGTCGTCTGTGGTACGGCTGCTGCTGCTGGTGCCGTTACTGGCGCCATCAGTGGACGTGAACTTGACCAACCGATCGCCATGCATGTCGTTGTGGTACCGCTTCATGAAGGTCGGCGTTTTCGGACTCGGTATCGACAGATTCGACATCGCCGATGCTGAGAGACACACCGAGTCAACCGTTCTGCGTCTCCTTGTTGGTGTGTCGTTGGACCAGATCGGACCGGGTGCTGACAGCAATACTGCTCTTGATGCTCGATACGGCGTTGACGGCAGTGTCGGTGACCGTGTTGGAGGAGCTGTCTCGTCCGCGCCTTCGACTTCGTCTCCAGCACCAATCGTTGCGTCTGCGCCAAGTGCTGAGTCTGATTTTGGGTGTGCTGCAGGATGCTGCTGGATCGGGACCGAGACAGTGTTGGCGCCGAACTGGAGGGCGTACAGCTTTGCGTCGAAGCTGATACACTTGCCGATGTTCACGCTCGAAGTCTCGAGATCGAGAATGCTGTCAAGAGCGGCATAGAAGCTCGCGAGCGTCGTGGGATGCGTGAGGCTCATGGTGGGCGTCTCGTCCGAGAGGACGCGGTCGATGTGGCGGAAGACGCGCTCGTACTCGTTCGCTGTTACCTCTTCGACCCACTGCTTTCCGATGCGGGTGCACACCAAATGTAAGCGAACGGTCGATCGGGTGAATGGATGTGCGACGGAGGGAGGAGTCAGTCAGAAAGACGCCAGAGATGCAGGTGACCAAGAGGTACGCACACACGAGCGAAACGAGCGAGAAGCAGCGTCAGCGTGCGTATCGGAGACGACGAAGCCGTGAGATCGTGTGAGAAGATCATGAACATGATCAGAACCACGAACGACGCGCAAGCGAGAGACAACACAAGAGCGACCCGCACCATCTCCGCGAAGAAGAAGAGCGAGCAGCAGAAGCGATCGAAGTTCAGATGCGCGAACGCCGCCATGTCGCGCTGTCGCATTTTGCACAGGATCGTGTCCAACAGCTCATCGTCCGGGCAGATCGTCATTTCGCTCAGCAGCGCAGCGTAGAACTCGTCATAAGCAGTCGCGGTCATCCACGCCGACGGTGCGGCTGAATATGTGGTTGACGAGGTGGAAGTGGAGGAGGGCGAGGACGCGCGCAGAGCGAGCTTCCAGCACCGCTTCATCCACTGCAGAGTGCTCTTGCTGTTGCGGATACGCGTGCGTTCAGAGAGAAGGTGGTTGTGAACGCTCAAGATGTGCTCCACACCGAGCATTCTGACGGACTGACGAGCGAGGGAGTTGTCGGCACAGCAGAACACAACTCGAGCTGGCTTGAGGTTGGTTTGTCCCGATTCAGTCGTCCGACTGGGTTGGGTTGTCTTGTCTCGTCTGGGTTTGTCGCGTCCCAACTTGGTTCGTGGCAGCACTTGGACAAGTGTGCGTGAAAGTCACGAGAACACAAAGGCGCATGTACACCTTCAATAGCAGTGACAAATGCTCCGAGGTCGGCTGCAAGCGAAGAATAAGAACGCTTCATCAAAGATACTCTTCAAGAGTGCCAATCATATGACCCCGACACAAGCGTTAGAGAGCGATCAGAGTCCGAGGTCATGGATTCGACAAGCGACATCATGCAGCAATGGTGAGCAACGCAACGGTAGCAGCTCGCCACGGATTTCCATACAACTTACTGGGTACGGCTGCGGTGATGACGCGGGGAAGCAAAGATGCGAAAGAGTAAACCACGGCCGAAGAAAGAGGAATACACGTAGTGTTGGCACGGAGTATAACAACAGAAACTTCAGATATCAATGCATCACCTACCACCAACGATGTTACCCAAGACGGGTAAGTTCGTAAGGAGTCTTCCCCACCCAAGGCAACGATTCCTGACAAGGTTCTATCCGCAGATCCTCTGGCAAAGGGGTATAGAACAGGTTGGATCTGACATGAGTCGCAATACAAGTCACGGACATGAACTTCGAGACGCGAATCGATCCCCACATCATGGTGGTCACATCTGTACAGCCGTTAGTCCGAATCGCGGTTCTATTGTGGTTGACCTCAGCAGCCGGCTTGAAAAGACTTCCAGACAAATAGCACCACGCAATATGGACGACGGACTGAGCACGTCCGAGCGCGTGCGCGTCGTTGTGCGCGTTCGGCCCCGCAACGAGCGCGAGGAGCAGCTAGAGCTCGGTCGCGCCGCGTCGTCCTGTCACAACGTGAGATCACTTGTGAATGAAACAATGCGCAAGGACGCGACCTCTTGCACGAAGCTAGCGCTGACAAACAAACTGGATGGAGCGTGCAGGTTCTCAGCGTTGACGACGCGTCAGGGCAAGTGTACGTTCGCAAGAAGAAGAGCGGCGAGTGTTCCGACTCGGATCGCGAGCTCCGGTGCAGCTACGACCGCGTCTTTGGCCCTGGTGCGAGTCAGCAGAGCGTGTTCGAGTACCTCCAGGACTCGGTGCAACAAGTGGCGCAAGGCTTCAACTGTACAATCTTCGCGTACGGACAGACCGGCACGGGCAAAACCCACTCTATGCTGTACGTTCGGTGCTCTTCTTCGCTCGCCATCATGCGAATAAGTGCGCGGCTGAGCGGCCAACTTTTTGTCGACAACTTGCCATTCAGGGGCAAAGACATCGAGAAGCACATCGAATCACTGTCGACAGCTCCCACAGCGAGCTCAAGCTCCGTGAGCCACGAGAACTGGGGTGTCATTCCTCGCGCTGTCGGAAGCCTCTTCGAGGAGCTGCGGTCAATTGGTCGCCACGGAGCGGCTGCAGTCGTTTACTGTTCCTACATGCAGATCTACAACAACGACGTCTACGACTTGCTGCAAGAGAACAAACAGCGCACGAAGGAGCCGCTCGCCGTACGCGAGATGATCAAGGGGAACAGCAAGCAGATCTACGTCAGCGGACTGTCGGAGTTCCGCGTCACGAGCCTCGACGAGACACTTCGGCTACTAAAGGCCGGCAACAGGAACCGCACGATCCGCGCCACCGAGTACAACGAGAAGAGTAGTCGGAGTCACGCGCTGCTGCAGATCTCGGCGGAGGTCGAGTCAAGAGGCATCGAAGGTGCGACGACGATCATCCGGCGTGCGAAGCTCAACCTTGTCGACCTGGCGGGTTCAGAGAAGTGGGACACGGACGTCTCGATCGGCGCGGATAGAAGCAAGGAGCTCACTGCGATCAACCAGAGTCTCTCGGCACTCGGCAATGTCATCTCAGCGCTCACGAACCCCAAGCGCAGCCATATCCCCTACCGAGACTCAAAGCTGACGCGGCTGCTCCAGGACAGTCTCGGAGGCAACACGCGCACTGTGGTGATCGCCACGATCTCCCCATCAGAAGCAGCTCTCGACGAGACGATCTCGACACTGCAGTTCGCAGATCGCGCAAAGTGCGTCACGGTGCGCGTGAAAGTGAACGAAATGGTGGATGATGCGATCCTTCTGGCGCGAGCGCAGCGCGAGATTGCGCGGCTCAAGGTGCTGCTGAAAGAGAGCGGGTCGCAGCAGCGCGTGGCTGAGCTGGAGGAGCAAGTCGCAAAGCTGAAGAAGGAGAACGCGGCGCTGGTCGTGGAGAACAACCGGCTTCGGAAGAAAGCGAGTAATATCGCTCATGCTGCTCGAGGATCGAGCGAACGAGGAGGAGCTGCTGCTGGGAACTTGGGATCCGTGAGTCTTTGTAATCCGTCGGAGATGCGGCAAGAGCCCAGTACAGAGCACGACAGAAGCAGCTCGACGCGACTCGGCAACGACAGGGGTCGGGTGTCAAAGAGTGAGCCAGTCAAGCGGCATCCATCGCCAGCGCGAGGAGCGCATCCTGGGCTGCAGCTGAACCAACTGCGCCTGGATCTACTCGACGCTGCAGCTCCGCTCAGCTCAACTGCGACGAGGTCGACGGCGTTTGGCGCGTTCCTTGATGACGACAACCACAAGGACTCTGGTAAGCTGCACGTGCCTCTGGAAGACGCTGAACGCGAACACGAGCGCATCCTGCGCGGTATCCAGACTGAACGACGAGACCTGGAGCAGAAACTTGAGCAGCTCTCGCAAATCGTGGTACGAGGCGACGGTGCAACTGTGTATGGTGGGATCGACTGTGAGCGACAGGCAAGCAACAATAACGCAGTGGACACCGACGAGCTGTGTCCCATGTGTGGACACAACATCGACGACCACAGCGACGCAGCTTTGGATTTGTGCATTGAGAATGAGGAGGAGCTCGAAGTGAAGGCGCGGCAAGCTCGAGATCGCTCAACGCCTCTCATTCCGACACTGCCGAAGTCAAGCAAAGGAGAGAGTGCTGGCAACCAGCAATCTTGCGAAGGAAACAACAGCACCTCAGATCATCGGCTTGGAGCGGTGGAGCGACGTCCAGGTCCGCAGGTAGCGTCGATTCTGCCTGCTCCAAGCGACAGCGTCGAGCAGTCCGCTAGCGTCCCAACAACCACAATCACTCCTCGAAGAACGTCAACGTCTGCAGGCGATGCTCGACCGAGCCCGTACCTGCAAGAGCTCGCATTGAAGCCATCGACGCCGTCGTCTCAGTCTAAGTCGAGGCCGTTCGTCAAGCGGCGCAGCTTGCGTGACAGCGGCGGAATGAGCTCTACGAAAGGGGCTGGCGCTGCACGCAGCGCTGCTTCTGCGACTACTCCGAGTTGTCGGAACGAGCAGGACACTGAGGCGGCCACGACATATTGTATGAGCTTCTCCAACGCGAGCAACCAGCACGAGCCGCAAGCTCCTCTCTCGAGCGACATGCCAATCCTGCGCCACAGCCACAAGAGCGTCAAGGCGCTCAAGAAACTCCACGCGCTCTCTCCGTACAACCTCAGGCTACTTAAGCGAGCAAACGGACTGGCAGGCGACAACAAGAGAGACACCTCGTCTGGAGGGACGGAGCTAAAGCTGGGGAGCGAGGTGATTTCGCGAAGCTCTCCCACTGACATCGCGATGACTCCCACCGATGCGAACGCTGTTGTCGTCACGAACTCAATCCGCGACATCGGCCTCAAGCTCACAGTGTACAAGTTCAGGCGAGTGGCGGTGGCGTGACGACTCGATGTGCTCGCTTTCATGAGGCGTTGTCGCTCAGTTCTGTAGTCTGCTCTTGTGTGTGCGTGGCTGTGGTCGCCCTCGTCTTACGCAGGTATGACTGCTGGTATCCATGCACTGTCGTGGGTTTCGACGGCAAGCGCAAGCTCCACTGCTGTCAGTTTGAGTACGGCGACAAGCAGTGGATGGATCTCAAAGAGCGGAAGACCCGAGTTGTCGGCCGCGTCGGTCTCGACGGTGACGACGACGACGACGAGTAGTGGGGGATGAGATGTCAGGACGGACGCTGGAGAGGGCAGTGCGTGCGACTAAGACACGCGTGGTTGCGTATAGGATAAGGGACGGTGTTGTAAGTGAACAGCGTCTTCCTCTCTCTCTCTCTCCTCCCCTTTCCACCCACATACATGTTAACACAGACAAGCGGATACGATCAAGCACGACAGACTCGTGTTCATTTATTTGCCGTACTTGTGGCGCTGCAGCGCACCCGGTAGTCTGCTCAGCACCTTGAGCCACGGCGTCTCGACGATCAGGAGCTCGCTCTCGTCGAGAAAGTCGACGAACGAGAGCGGGCGGTAGCGGTTGATGACGCGGCAAAACCCGTTGCTGCCGTCCAGGTCCACGAGCTCGCCTTCGCTCTCGGCTGTGCGCTTGCCGTCCGACTCGGTGCCGACACTCAGCGTGCGGCTGCGACCACGCGGCTTCTTGAGCGGCGACGGGCTTAGCGGTGCGTCCTTGCGCATGTCGAGCTGGTACAGGCTCGACTGGGAGTACAAGTAGAGGAAGTCTGGGTGCGCTGGGTCGAACGCCATGCCCTTCACGTTGCGGCCCTCGACGAGCGCCTTTGGGAACTGCTCGTGGTGCTGACGGTACCACTCCGACAAGCCCTTCTTCTCGACGTCGTAGCACACAAAGCTGTTGGACACGAGCGTGACCACGAGCGTCTTGCCGGACGGGTTGAATCCCATACTCGTGTGCATCTCGCTCGGTCGCGGGAGGTGCGCGTAGAACTGCATCGAGTCGAGGTTGTAGATCGAGAGGTTGTTCGCTGCGTCGCCTGTGCTGAGCCACTGGCCGTCGAGCGAGACGCTGAGCGAGAGGATCGCAGACGACTCGCCTGCCGCCTCGTCGCTGCCACGGCTGCTCTCAGGCGACACGTCAAACGTCTTGAGCACGTCGAGCCGCGCGAGGTCCAGCACGGTCACCTGGTGAGCGCCGCTGCCGATCACAAGACGCGTCGAGTCGGGGGAGAACACGAGCACGCGTGCGGCCTCCCGCGCGACCAACGGCAGCGGGAGCTTGCGCGGACGGTAACCGCTCGCTGCGTCGAGCGAGAAGAGCTTGAGCTCTTTCGCGGTCGAGCACGCGACGAAGCGGCCGTTCGGCGCCAGTGCTGAGCACGCAATGTTGAACGAGTCGCTTACTTGAAGCTCCAGTAGCAGCTTGTGTGCGTCGTTGCCAGCAGCCGCGTCGGTCGGCGCAAGCCGCCAGAGGTCGAGCGACGTCGACTTTTGCACGAGCAGCACGCGCTTCTCGCGCGCGAGCGACACGGTCTTACTGTGCGGCATGGACGCAATCTTGGCGGGGCGGTGGACGTTGAAACTGTCGGCGCGGTACCACACGAGCTGCGTGTCGACGCCGCCAGAGACGAGCACGGGGTGCGCGCCCGACGAGAGCGCGAGCGTGCGCACATCGTGGCTGTGCGCGCGGTGGCTGTACGAGTACGCCCAGTTGTTCGCGTGCCCCGCGACGCGTCGGAACTCGACGACTTGGTTGTCGACGCCAGACGCAAAGAGCATCGTGTTGGCGCGGTCGACTGCGAGCGCAAGGATATCGGCAGTCAAGTGCGAGAACTTTTGCAGCAGCGTGCCCGTGTGCCCGTTCCAGAAGCTCAGGCTGCCGTGCGAGTCGCCGCTCACGACCGTGAGGTTCTCGAGCACGAGCAGCGACCAGACGACGCACGTCTGCTTCGCGAGGCTCTCGAGCGTAATGCGCGACTCGTTCCGGCCCGAGAGCGCGTTCCAGCAGTGGATCACGCCGTCTTCGCTACCCGAGAACATCTTGTTCGACGCGGCGTGCCACGCGAGCGACACGACGCGACGGCCGGTCGCGACAAAGCCCTTGACAAAGTACAAGTCGTCGTTCTGGAACGAAAAGAGCCGAATGCGGCCGTCTTCGCAGCCGACAGCGAGCGTCTCGGCCGGGTCGTTCACTTCCATGCACCAGATCGGGCCGCCGTTCGAGTCCGCCACGCGCTTCTTGCACAGCAGCGCAAAGTCCACTTCCCACAGCGTCCCGTCGAGCGACGCCGCAAAGAGCCGCCCAGACGCCGACCAGCGCAACGCCGACACTTTCGACTGCTCTGAGCCGCGCACGACGTATCGCAGGTGCCACTTGCGGTCGGCGCGCCAGATCTCCACGTCACCGTTCGCGCGCGCGACTGCGAGCTGCGCGCCTGTCGGGTCGAAGCTCGTGCTGTGGATCGCGTGGGGCATCCAGTCCACGAAGCGGCACCGGTGCACTTTGAGCGCGTCCTGACTCCCAGTCGTGGCAGACGGAGCGGCCGCCGCCGCCGCTGCCTTGCGCTTCTTGCCGTTCGCGATGATTGCCGACATGACTATGCGTACTACAACTACTGTGTGATCTAGGCGATTTGCGCGACCTGCTGGTGGCTGCGCGTGGACGACCTTCTCCCTGCTGAGCTTGCTGCCTCGACGACGAATGTCAGAGTGTCTGGAAGCGGCGCCGACTTTTGCGCGCCGTTTTGGTTGGCTGTGAACATTGCTGCGCAGAAAATGGTGTAAATTTTTAGATTTAGAATAATGCCACAAATATTGGTCCAAATATTGTTTCAAAGATACACACTGATCTGAACAAGTTCTCATTAAATGAGCACATGTTCAGATCAGTGGGTACAGTATCTTTTTTTAACACCCAGTCATGGAGGCCGAAAATTTACGACAAAAATAAAAACATCGTCAATTCTATTTGAAACACAACGAAAACTTGTATGCAGATGCCCCTGGTTCGTGAGGCATGGACGCACGTGTTTGCGTCCTCAACAAAGCATCACAGGCGACAGCATTCAAATATTACGAAATTACGAGAATTCGAAAATTACCATTTTTAGGTACCAGTGATGTCAAGAAATTACATTATTAGATTTTGAAAAGCGATATGTCTCCTGACCAATATCAAGCGTACATAATGTAAGATGTACAAGTTTTGGTCACTAGAACTGCTGATGAGAATAAGCTGTGAAGGTAGCTTGTACGTCTTGGCTTAGCCTAGTTGCTATATATTGCAGGATTGTGATATTTTCTCTGAACTTATGCACTTTCTGCTTCGTTTTCGACAGATAAAGTGCATTACCGCCAAGCCGTGAGACAAAATTACAAGATTTTCTTGTAGCCGCCAGATTATAAGATTTTTGAAA
>JAASGD010000116.1:0-36898 GCA_023334115.1 Globisporangium megalacanthum
CGAGCGCAAGTCGCATTCGCTGGCGGTTGAAGCAACGAGCGACGCTGAGCAGCACGTGCGCCGACTGCTCGGTGAACCGCTGCCATTGGGCGAACGCAGACCGTGCGTGTCTTCCAGCAACGACGTAGCAGCGCTCGCTGAAGCGAGTCCAAGCGGTGTCGGCGCAGACGCGTGCGGTGGGAACTGTCGAGTGGGGGTTGGATCTGTCCTGCACGCCTCCACTGGTGAAACGCGAGAGCGATACGCAGCGCCTGCTTGCGCTCGAGGAGATGCGTCTGGACGACGCGTTGAACGGACTGCGTGCGAGGAAGCGGTGCGTTGGGTTGGGACCTCGACACTGTTGGGCTGTGGGTAGGAAGCATGGGAGAGCAGTCGTCGTAGAAGGCTTCGTCTGTGTGACTGGAGCAAACGCCGTCCAAGTCGTCGCTTTGAAGGGGATTGATCAAGAGGTGGTGCAACCTGGTGCTAGTCGCACGCATGTGCGTCCGAGCAGTGTTCAGGTGTTCAGGTGTTCTGGTGTACCTGAAACCTGAAGCGTGCTCCAAGAATAGACATTGAAAAAATCTCCACTAAACAATCTACGTTTCCTGCAACAACATCTGCTGACCTCCAGAAATCATTGTTGTTATGCAGTCATTTGTCCCTGTTGACACGGAGCCCAAGACACCCTCTCCTCTCTCTCACACACACACCACTATCCATGTCATGGAGCCATGGCGGACTTCACAAGCCATGCCGGAGAGCGCCCGTCACGACCACACGACCGCCAAACTCTTTCTGGGCTCGTTGCGTACGCTCTTCAGTCCGACCTTCGGGCGGTCTCAAGTCGCACCGTCGATGCTCTCGAACATCAGCGAGCAGTCGAACAACTCAGCGTCAGAAGCAGTCCCCACCGAGCCCAAAGAGGTTGCACGAGCTCCAGAACCGATTCGTGTGACTGCAATCAATGCACTGAGGCGTCTGAGCTACAGCCGCCCGACGTCCGCCACTGGCCCCGGGACGTCGGGGAACTCGCAGAAGTCGAATCGGAGCCTACTCCCGTCGCACAAGACCAGGACGACGGCACACCACTGCGGCGGGGCTCGCCGGCGCAGTGTCACGCGCATGGAGCTCGAGAACGGCGTGAAACTCGTCAAGCGCAACCTCTTTTCACGCAAACCCTGGCGCGATGGGCTCTTCGTCATGGGCATCGTCGTGTCGAACACACTGTCGAGTCTCTCGCTCGGCTGGGGTGTCGCGTTCCTGTATGCCATTGGCTCGCCTTTCGCTCCATTCTACCCAGCGTTCATGTCCAGCCACAGTCACCAGCAGCAAAGCCGCTCGGAGAGCAACGTCATCGCGTTCTACAGCGCCTCGGGCTTGTACTTTATGCTCTTTGCGTGTCTCGCGTACCTCCTCCCAGTCGCCGTGCTCACGTCACGGCGCGTCACCGGCTTCTCTGACGACCGCACGGTACGCCCGCAAGGCTTTCGGCTCGCGCTGCTTCGGAGAGTGCAAGCGACGTGGGTCGCTCTTGTGGTCGCGCTTGGCGCCGGCGTCGCGTTCATGGCGCTCCTCGCCTGGCAGCAGGTCCGCTGGCGCGTCCACCTGTACGGAATGTGTGCGATCGCGTACAGCTACGCGCAGTTCGCGTCGCACCGGATGCGGTTGCTCGAGCGCGCGCGGACGCGGGAGATCCGCCGGTCACTCCGACCGCCACGGTGGCCACCGACCCGACCGAACGTCGTGCTGCCGCGCCGTACAAGAGCGCCGCTAGTCTCGAGCACGCGAGCAGCCACCGTCACTACGTGGAGCGAGTCTGTCACTGGCCGCGCGCACACAGACGCACGCGCAGTGACCCCACCACGGCGGTCTGCGGACGAAGAGCCGATCTCGGGTCCTCCAGCTCGGATACAGCCGCTGCCGTTGTGGAGCTACCGCCGCCAGCACCTCAAACGCGTGGCTTTGCACGTCGTGCTCTTCCACGCAGTGGTTGGGTACTTGCACGTCGCGTCCTTGCTCGCGCTCACGGAGCAGTGGGAGCTCGCGCTCTTTGCGTGCGCGAGTCTGGCGCTCAAGACTGCGCTCCAAGAGGCAACGAAGCGGTTCCAGCTACGCAACCGTAGCCGACGCGACAGCACACGGAGCCGCCCGTCGCCGTCGGCACGGGCAGTCCACATGGCCATGACGGTCCCGACGCTCGCGATCGACGCGCAGATCCGCATGGTGTTCCTCCAAAGCAGCAGCACGAGCAGTGGTGACTCGAAGCGCTCGGTTGTCGCCAGCTCGGTCGCGATCGTCGCCGGCGAAGTCTTCTTCCGTGTCGCCAAGATCGTTCGGCTCCGTGTCGCCATCTCGAAGCGACTCGCTGGCTGCACAGGGCTTCAGCGGCTCTTGAAACGCGTCAACTCGAAGCTCGCAGTGCGGGATGTGACAGCTGCACGCGCGGAGTACACGGAGTTCCTCGACTGGAAGAACTTGGAGCTGCGCGTACACGCTGCCGAAGTGTTTGCCGACATGCACGGCGAGTACATTTCGATCGTGCTCTCGACCGCTGTCGTTCTCTTCCTCGGTGACGGCCACCCAATGTTTGACCGCGTGGTTGGCGGCAGCTCGTCGTCGTCATCGTCATCGTCATCGTCGTTCACCCATCGCGTGCTCGTTGCGCTCTTCCAGATGGGCACAGGACTTGCGTTCGACTACCTCTCGAGCGTCGTCGAGGTCGTACACGAAGTGCCGCTGTACGAGAGTATTGCAGACGAAGGTGCCGAGCTGCGCCGATTCCTCCACGTTCTGCTCGCGACGCTCACAGCAGTCAACGTGGGGGTCACGACGCTCTTCTTTCTCAAGCCGCCGTAAAACTACTACTGAACGATCAGGAGACCGGTGATGACGAACGATACCGGTATTGATGTGCTTTACCAACCTACAAATTCATTCGTGGTTTGTAGGTAAACCTAGAAGTGCGAAACACTCGGTGGCGTGCTTCAGCCGCAAGAGGTATATCGCGGTTGGAGTTGACGACACACGTGTCGGTTGAGATTGGTGGTCGCCAACATGTGATGGAGGCTGAGGTATGGAGTTCAAACGAGCTCTCGTCCGAGCTTTCCAGTCGCACAAAGCGTTCAGATCCTAGATTCCCACTTTGCCTTCTTTTCTCTTCAACTTGGTCGTGCGATCCGTGGCAACAACGGCGATTGTGTGGTCGGCAAAACTGCTGAACCTACAAGTTCGACACGTGGGATCGTGCTGAACATGCTTGCACTTTAGTTCAGCTTAGTCACGTCACGCGACCACGCTGGACAGGGCGGAAGGCAGGCGTTTGGATGGTGGTCACGTCGCAAGCAAGAAACCACACGCGTGAGCCCCACACGACAGCGACTGTAGGCGCCAAAGATCCGTTCCCTCGACGCGCTTGCCACGTATCCAGCGGTGGCCAGTGCTCTGCTTGACCAGTGTCGAGATCCGTGGCGATCGAGTGCGATCCGGAAGTGCAGCTTTTTTCAGACGGCACCCAGTGGCGCCACTCTCGACCGAGTGAGCAGGGCTGACGTCTGGGTGCGCTTGGTGTCGTCGTGGCGAGAGCAGTAGAAGTGGGAGGCTTGAGCTGCTATTGCAAGTCGACGCGCTGTTGGCGACTTTTGGGTCCGCCTCGGATCGACCTGAGCCAGCCTCCCAGAGACTCGGAGCTCCACTGGGAGCTGGGAGAGCTCTGAGCACACCCACGTCACCACCGCAAAGCGTGACTCAGAGAGGTATGAGAGGTGTCTCTGAGTCACGGGAGCCAAGCAGTTATTTGTCTTTTGATGGAAAAACGCGCTGTTCTTCGACTCTCGAAGCTGTGTTGGTCCGTCCTCCTGCTCAGCGACTAAGACTCACGTGGAGCACAAAAGCGAAGCTGAGCGAGAACCTACGAGCTCAGCAAAACCAGAATCCTCGCATTCTGTATGTAGGCTTGGAAAAGGGTCCAGTCTGCGCCACATGCAGTCCACCAGCTAGTTCACTTCGTGGCTTTCTGCGGTCTTGTGCTTTCACCTTTCCAGCCGCTCTTGGTATGGGTGAGGAGGGCGCTTGCTGTGTTAAACACCCCCCGCGCGTTGCTCGCTCGCGTGACCACCATCGCTGACGCACGTGCGGTCGAGAGATCTTCTTAGAAGAGCAAGCGCCACCAGAGTAGAGTTGAGTTTGGTGTTTGAGCTTGACTGAGCGAACGCGGTGTCGTATGACGGACGAAGGTGGAACGGAACACATAGAGAGCTCGTGGCTCTCTCAAAGCACAGGTGAGTGCGCTCGCTGGTCCACAGCAGAAGGAGGAACCAAACCTGTGTGTGTCGGACTGGCCGGTGCTCTCGACATCCTCGTGAGTGCGCCACCTTCCAGAGACAGCCGTCCGGACTCTCAGCGCGCACCTGAAAGGCGTCCCCAACTTCCATAGAAAATCACACAGGCGAGCGCTTTCATTTGCGCTCAGTGTTTGACACCGTGTGACGTCGAGCTGACGGTTCAGTCCCAGGCTCGCGTGCGCCAGCCGTCCACGTCCACGGGTCGAGCGACGCGGTCTTAGAAACCGCGCCGTCTGCGTGGAAAGGAAGCGGCGCTGGCCACGACGAAGCTGCGGGTGGTGTTGAGGTGCATTAATGACTCAATGGTGGGAAGAGAGGAAGAGAACGAAGTGGTCGTGCACAATCGATCGATTGAGCCAAGTCACAGCGAGCACGCGGCAATGTGGCAATCACTCCACGTCCAGCATTGTATTACCAGGAGGCTGAGATTAGCCTTCGGTGAAACGTGCAACCGTTGTTCCTCGGTTTCCTTCCTCCTTCCTCACAAGAAGAAATAATCCACTGGAGCTCAACGCCCTCGCTTCAACCAACCTCCACGAGGAGGCCTCGCTCACTCACTCTCGTAAAACCTCCCAACACCTCAGCCCCTTCAGACAACCACCCTCGTGACGTCATGGGCGACACGGCGCACGTGCTCGAAGCGAGTATCACGTCCGCCTTGGCGCTCAAACCCTCGACGGTCTACGTTTTGCGCGTGGAGAACCGGGCGAACGGGACGACGTGGCACCTGCGCAAGTGCTTCTCGGACTTTAGTGAGTTGAGAGACAAGGTCATTGGGCTTATTGAGAGCACGGCTGGCGCTAGCATAGGCACCTCCCCTGCAGCCTCGCACATCAGTAGCTGCAGCAGCAGTGTGTACGACACTGGCGGGAGCCACACGAGTTGCAGTTCCAGCGGCTCGTCCGACGTGACGCTGCCAGGGGAGAGTTCAACGCCCACGAGCTTCAGTGAGCGGTTCCCGCACCTCTTTAAGCAGTTCCCACGACGACAACTCTTTGGATCGCGGTCCAAGAAGGTCATTGAGCACCGCACGCGGTCTCTGAACGCATTCGTGCACGAACTGCTGCTCTACGCCCGGGACGTGCGGCAGCAGAACCAGATCGCCGTCTACTTTGGCCTCCGGGGCTTTGTCGAAGGGTTCTTTGAGTGCACAGACCACTCGGCAGTCGTGACGGTGGCGGCCAGCAGCCCGTACTTACCGATTCCTGGGCTCCGCTCGCCCTCCACGCTCGCAAAGACCCAAGCAGCAGCAGCTGCTGCCGCTCGTGCAGCAGCTGTGGTCGTTGTTGGTCCGCATGGCATCGAACGACGACCAGCGCACGCGCCGTTCTCCTTCAGCGACGACTCGGACGACGAAAACGACGACACACAGCAGCGAAACAACGCGTCAGCCTCAGGCAAGCGTGGCGTCCAGTGTGCTCGACGGTTCTACCAAGAGTACGGCAAGCCCACAGTGTCAGGCGCGAGCGACGGAGAGGACGACGCGGACGAGCACAAGATCGTGGGACTCAAGAAGACGTCGAGTTGCATGGCGTATCGGGAGCTCCGCGAGGTGAAGATGCACTTTACAGGCAGCCACTACGCGCCACTGCAGGCAACTGGCGCTGCAGACGCGTGGGCGGCGCGAGTCGAGATCGCGGGCATTCCACCGATCGCTGGTCGCGTGCACCAGTCTCAGGCCCAGCCCCAGTCCCAGCCACGCAGTGCTACCCTTGCAATCAGTGCCCATCGAGTGCAGCGACGGCCAGTGGATGAGCCGCCTCCCGTCGCGTCCCTCGTGTACGCGGCACCAAAGTCAGGAGCGTCCGCAGCCAAGACGCGCTTCCGCAAGGACGGCTCGGACCGGCACCATACGAGGGTTCGACAAGCTGCGGCAGTACGTGAAGAGCGTCCAGAGTGGGCGTGAAGAAAGAGAGGGAACGAGAGGCACCTCAACTCAACTCTGACGAAGTGGTCTCTCGTCGGAAAGAGACCTGTGTTCGTGTCGTGACAAACGTTTGAGTGGCGAAAAATCCCAGTTAAGTACGGTGACCGGACCTGAAGGACGAACGAGAGTGTGTATGAGCCTCCCTCCTCTCTCTCTCTCGATCAAAGAGCGAGAAGAATGGATGGCAGAGGATGTAAAACTAGTACGGGAGCAAGTCGCCAGCCCCTCCCTCCCTTCCTTACTCCCAGTCTCTCTATCCACTTGTTTCGCTCGCTTTCTCCTTGTCGTCCAGGTCCCCCAGGTCCTCTCCAAGCACCTTCTCAGCGATCCGCACGAGCTGCTCGAATGCGAACCCGTCGTACTTTTTCCAGCAGCTGTGGTCGCGCCAGCGCACGAGCGGGAAGCACGGACTCGCGAGGCCGTGGAAGACCTTGGCGACACTGTAGCTCGTCCACCGCGTCGCCGCCATCTCGTGTCGCATCGCCGCTGTTATCTGCTTGCTGGTCCCCATCGCGGTCTTCGGCTTCTTGCCCATAGAACCCCCTCGTCCTCCTCTTCCTCCTCTTCCGCCCCAGTCGTCTCCATCGTCTCCGTCGTCGTCTGGAGCCTCCTCAAACACGGGCAACCGCACGAGCGTCCGTACGTCCTGTTCGATCGCGTCGATCGCGCTGGGCGTCAGTGGTTCTAACAGCGTCTTCAGGAGCGCGTCGTCTTGCGGCGCCACGCTCTCGTGCGCGAAGTACTGGACGAGGCGCTCTTCCAGCATCGCAGCTCTCTCAGCCACTGCGTCCTTCGTCTCCTTGTCCTTGTCCTCTTGTGGGCTCTCGACCGACGCTGCGTTAAGTGCACCGTAGAGCCGCGTGAGCCGCCCAACGTCCATCGCTTCCAGCTGCTCGTGTTTCGCGTACAGCTGGTCCGTATACGTCGTCACGAGCGCGCGTTTCGTGGCGACGTCCACGTTGTTGTTGTGCCACGTGAGGTCGAGCTGGAACGCGAGTCGTTCGAGCGAGAAGCGCTGGATCTGCCCGTCTTGCTGCATCGCACGCACGTGCTGAAGCAGCCGACGCTCGCAAACACTGTCGGCCACAGCCGCTGTCGGTAGAACTGGACTCTCGCTGCTAAAGAGCAGCGCGGCCATCTCCCGGACGTGGAACTCGATCACGAACGTGCTCAAGTACCCGTTCGTCTCCTTGTCGATCCGGCCGTGACGACACTGAGGCGTCTGCGACACTGTCGCAGTCTGGAGCGCACGCACAATGCGCTGGAGCGTCGACTCGGCTGGGGCGTCCCGGAGCTTCTTCTCGACGACGTGGAGCACACACGTCGCCATGCAACTCGGCTGGAGCTGCACACGAAGCATTGGACGCCTGTCGGACTTGTCGGGCTTGTCGGTTGCGACTGCGAACAGTGTGAGGAACGTCTCGATCGTCGCAGCCTTCATGTTGACGTGCGTCTCGAGCCACGCGACGTCGAGCGACACATGCACACGCGTATCGTCCCTGTCGTTCTCCCGCACAGCGACAACGTGCGACGTCTCGTCACTGTCGCTGTCGGCAAACACGACGCGTGTGAGCAGCCGACGGAGCTGGTCCGCATGAAACGCGTTCGAGAACGCGAGCGAGCGGAACGTCCGCACGTCATCTGGGAGCAAGTAGAGCAGCCCTGTCGCCGGCTTCCCGTCCCGTCCAGCGCGGCCCACTTGCTGCAGGTAGTTCTCGACCGACGACGGCATGTGGACGTGGACGACGCACCGGACGTTCTGCTTGTCAATGCCCATGCCGAATGCGATCGTTGCAATCACGACGCGCAAGCGGCCGCTCACGAACCCCGTCCGGACCTTCTCTTTCGCGTCTGCGTCCATGCGTGCGTGGTAGTACGCGATCCGACGGGCCCACGTCGGTCCTGGGAGCTGTTCTTTCAGGACGGCAGCGAGGTCTTCTGCGTGGCGTTGCTGGTGCACGTACAAGATCGTCGCCCCTGTCGCGGTCGACGCGGACGACGACAAGGAGAGGAATCGCACGAGGTGCGCGAGCCGTTCGTCGTTCGAGCGCACGCGGTGCACGCGAAGCGACAGGTTGTCGCGCTGCCACGGCATCTGGAGCACCATCGACGTCCTGTCGCTGTCGTTCGTGTCGTTCGTGTCGTTCTTGTCGTTCTTGTCGTTCTGGTTGCGTAGCTGCGCGAGCACGTCCGTGACGACACGAGCGGACGCCGTCGCAGTGATCGCGAGCACACACGACGCGTACTGGAACACGGTCCGGAGCCGCAGATAACTCGGTCGGAAGTGGTGGGACCACTCGGAGATACAGTGCGCTTCATCGACGCATACGAGCGACACACGGTGTTGAATCAGCACCAAGAGCTGGTGGAACCCACGGCTGACTGCACGCTCTGGCGACAGGAAGACGAGCTTGAGACGGCCACTGAGGAGGTCGCGGACGAACGCCGCGTACTCGGTTTTCGACGACGTTGTGAGGCACGCTGCACGGGCTTGGAGCACCGGTGGGAGGCTCGTAAACTGGTCGTTCATGAGCGCAATGAGCGGCGAGATGACGAGGGTGACGCCAGGGAGGAAGAGCGCGGGGAACTGGTAGCAGAGCGACTTGCCAGCGCCCGTTGGGAGCACGAGGAGTGTGTGGTGGCGGGCAAAGACGCGGGTGATGGCCCACTCTTGGCCGGGCCGGAAGCGCGCGTGTCCAAAGACGAGGCGGAGGTTCGTCACGAGCGCGTCGGTCTGCGTCGCGAGCGGCTGCGACAGGTCGAGCGGGACGACAGTGTCGCTCGTGTCGTGGAGAGGCCCCGTGGTCACGTCGAACAGTGTCTGGAGCGCGAGCTGCGCGTGGTTGTCGGCCCAGAGGAAGAAGTCGCAGCGGCCTTCGTCGGCACGGAGCGGACACGCATAGAACGATCGGCCGTGGTTCTTGTTCTTCTTCTTCACCGCGACAATTGTCGTCACGAGCGCGTGGTGGCACCGAGGCGGCGGGACATCGTCTGTCGCTGTCGCTGTCGCTGTCCTGTCGCGTGTCGTTGCGACAGCCTGTCGATCGACACTATCGGCTGCTCGCTGGGCTTCGACACGGGCGAGGACTTCGACACACTCTTCGAGAAAGTCGAGACCGTCGTGCATCATCCCACCAGCCGTGGAGGACGCACCAGAGACGAGAGAAGACGACGCCTGCTGGGCACGGGCGTGGACAGCCAGTGGGTCCATGAACGCATCGTGGGTGGTCACATTGTCGCTCGGGTCGTCCGACGGAGTCGCTCGCAAGTACGCGGGCCGCTTCCGAGCCTTTCCACTGCTCCCTTTCACGCGCTTGCGCATGTGGAGCTTGACAAAGTTGTCGCTCACACTGCGGCTCGCGTTCGCGTCTTTCCAGCGTGCAAACGCACTCGACGTAGCGCCAGTGGCAGTGGCGGTCGTCGTCTGTGGCTCAAAGTCGTCGATGCGGATCACTGGGGCGCTGGTCGTGGACTGGAAGCCCCAGTCGCTCGTCGTGAGACGGGCAGTGGACGGTGTTGCTAGAGCTAAAGAGGCGGACGGTGGGACGGACGCTGTCGTATGATCGCGACTGTCGGTAGCTGCATCAGTTGGGTGTAGAGTGTCACGCAATGCGCCTGGTGCGAGTTGGTTGGTTGTCCACTGGCGCTGAGCGCGTTCGTGGTCCTGGCGACCAAAGACTTCGAGGAAGACCTGGTCGAAGCTCTCGCTGCTGGCGGCCGTTTGGGCGGTCGCTTGCGCTGCGTCGGTAGCCGGTATGGCGGTGCACAGTGGTGCGTTCCAGGCCTGTTGGCGCTGCTTCCAGGACTGCGTGGTCTTGCTCGTGCTGGTCACTGGCCGCTTGCGTTCGGCTCCTACAGAGGCGCCGGCACTCAGCGGCCGCTTCCTCGAGGAAGTGGGAGCGGCTGCTATGTTCGGAGAAGGTGGAGAGAGCGAGGGAGAGGCGACAGCGCCAGTGCCAGCGGTGGTGGAGACGGAGCGTTTGAGTGCCTTTGCTTTCAAGCGCTTGCGTTCTGCAGCACGCAGAAGCCACGCAACGTCCGCATCTGCTGCGCCAGTAGAAGCGGCACGCGGCGGTAGTCGAGGCGGCGCAGCAGCAGCAGTTGCAGCCGACGCGGAGGAGGAGGAGGACGACGCCGCTGCTGCCGTCGACCGCTTCGCCCACATGCGTTCCTCCAGTCCAAGAGTGGCGCCAAAGAGGCTCTTCAAATACTGTACTGTAGTGTATTTTTGGCCAGGATTCTCCTCATTTTTATCACTATGCATTGTTGCGTCACCCACTTTGGCGTTTGCAAAAATGGCGTCGGCGACTGGAGCAAAGGCGCTGAATGCGGTCGAGTTCCTGCGCGTCTGTGGGCGCCTCAAGGTGCATCTCTTGGACGCATCGTGCACGCCCACACGACGCAGATCTCGGTATGGAGTATGTGGGTAACTCACGCTCTATCGGACGCTTCATTCGCAGCGCTTGAAGCGCACGGGATGGGTCAACAACCACGTCGCACTGCCCGAGTCCGTGGCCGACCACATGTACCGCATGGGCATGTGCTGCATGCTCCTGGACGAGAGCAACGCAGCTGTCGACCGCTCCAAGTACGTGGCAAAGGGGTTGTCTCTGAGCTCATTCGTATGGACTGACACTATGGCTCCAGATGCATCAAGATGGCGATCGTCCACGACCTCGCCGAGTCGCTCGTAGGTGACATTACTCCGCACGACGGTACGTGGGCTTCGCTTTTGCTTGCGTCTATTGAGCGTAATTAACTGAAGCGGACTGCTTGGGAGCGCAGGCGTCGCGGAAGTGGACAAGCACCGGATGGAGAAGGTGAGTGATGGTCTGTGTGGAGATGGCTCATTGGTTCTTGAAAAAGAAGCAGTCGGATTGACGCCTGGACAGGACGCACTGGAGGACATTTGTGGCGTCTTGGGGGAATCGCAGGCAGCGACTGAGATTCGGGAGCTCTGGCACGAGTATGAGGCCGGGATGACGGAAGAAGCCAAGATGGTCAAGGTACGTGTGTGTGTGCAGATACCGGTATTTCGATCTTTTCCAGATGGAATTACGGAATGCAAGCGGTTTTAACTGAGCGCGTCACTGCCCGACCCATTCATTCATTTACTGTGTGTGGGGACCAGGACTTTGACAAGTTTGAGATGATTTTGCAAGCGGATGAGTACGAACAGGAGCAGGGGAAGGTGCTCGACGACTTCTTCCGTAGTACGCAGGGCAAGTTCCGCACACCGCTGGTGCAATCGTGGGTCACGGAGCTCACAGCGCAGCGTGCAACCCGCCAGTCGACTGGTTCGCAGCAGCAGCAGGAGAAGTAGACGCAGCAGATGGTCCCAGTCGGTAGTTGGTAGTGATCACGGTATCGCCATTGAGAAGACTTGAACGCACCAGCAAACATGCCCATTCTGGGCTTGAATAGCACGTCCCAGTGCGCCGTTCGAGCTGAGGCTCTTGGCAAGAACAGCAGTACTGGTCGTACGTACAGTACGCTTCCCAATCGACGTTGACACTGTTGGCGTCTCAGCCAACGTCTCCACGACAAGACATGTCGACGAGCGAGCACTTCAGAAAACCGGTATTTGGTTTGCGTCACGATCTTTTTACAGGTTTTTACACTCGTCCTGGTTCGTAAGAAACCTGTAAAAAGCTCCCATCATCACTTTTGCGCACACGCGCTTTTTGGCGCTCGCACGTTTGGCTCAGCATCGGAGTGCGTCCCAGAGTCCGAAAACCCGGGTCGCCCGCCAGTCATCCATCACTTCGCCACCCCTTCGCCATGTCGTCTAGTCTCGCTGCGGTGCCTACGAACTCGCTGCTTGAGGAGCTGCAGAAGCGCATCGAGTGCGCTGGCAAAAAGGAGCGTCGTACGATCTTCATTGGTGCGTCATCCCATCCAAAAAGCTGCCGTCGAAGTGGTCCAATCGGACGTTGTCCTGGAGCTCTTGCGTATCTTGTCGTTATTGGCGCGTCATTGCAAACCAAATCATCCAATCGACTGACCATCGAATGAATGGCATGGCGGCGTCGCGGCTCCAGGTCCGCCTGGATGCGGGAAAGGCACGCAGTCGCCGGTGCTGAAAGAAGAGTACTGTCTGTGCCACCTCGCCACGGGCGACATCCTCCGCGCGGCGGTGCGAGAGGGCACGGACATGGGCAAGAAAGCCAAGGCGGCGATGGAAGCCGGCCAGCTCGTGACGGACGAGATCGTCATTGGCATCATCAAGGACGCGATCAAGAGCCCCGACTGTCGTCGCGGCTTCATCCTCGACGGCTTCCCGCGCACAGTCGTCCAGGCCCAAAAGGTTCGGATGGGTCTCTCTCGTCCCTCGCTTAAGTACGATTGGACATGCTTGGGCTGACGCGGTGGCGTCATTCACATGTGCGTGCAGCTGGACGAGATGCTCGCAAAGGAAGACACGCACGTGAACAACGTGGTGAACTTTAACGTCCCGGACTCGATCCTCGTGGAGCGCATTTCCGGCCGTCGCGTCCACCCAGCGAGCGGCCGGAGCTACCACACGAAGTTCAACCCGCCCAAGGTCCCCGACACGGACGACGTGACGGGCGAGCCGCTCATCCAGCGCAAAGACGACAACGTCGACACGCTCGGCGCGCGCCTCGTGGCGTTCCACCAGCAAACGCAGCCCGTGATTGATTTTTACCGCCAGCAAGGGAAGCTCACGGAAGTGGACGCGAACACGAGCATGGCGCGCGTGACGGAGCAGATCCGCGCGAGCCTCGGCCGCGATTAGAGCGAGCGCGAGCGACGCCCTGGCGAGTGACTGGACTGGCTGTTGACCGGCACTTGCCCCAGGCAGCACGAATAGTAGTTCCTTTCGATTGAATCCACTCCCTCCCCCACTCGTGCCTGCCCTCGCTTGCTCTATTCGTCTACTGTACTGCACTGTACGCGCAGCTGGCTCTATACTTGTCTGCGCTGTCAAGGGCGTGTGTGTGTGAGGGAGAATGGCGTTCGTCTGCCGCATGGGCGCGCAATCGCTGCCTTGGAGGCGGCGTCATCTTCGGCATCTTGGAGGGCTCATGCGTGTCATCCACGCATTCTGCACCCCAGGTTTTTCGGATCGTACTTAGGATGGGAGATCACAGTACGCGGTTGCCACGCCACTCAATCCATCAATCCATCACATCATTCACAGACACGCAAGGTTGGCGAAGGGTGGCGACCCACTTTTTCTCTTCTTCTTGAAGCGATGGCGAAGAACAGCGCGCTGCTGAATGTGTACCTGCTGGCGTACAACGCGCTCTCGGCCGTCGGCTGGGCGTTCGTGTTCTACGTCACAGCGGCGTCCGTGCTCGCAGCGCGGGAGGACGGGAAGGACTGGAGCGCGTCCGCTCGCGCCGCCTGGGACGCGGTCCACGTCCCACTCAAAGTCGTGCAGACCATGGCAGTGATGGAGATTGTGCACGCAGCCGTGGGCTTTGTGCGCTCCCCACTCGGCTCCACACTCATGCAAGGTACGTTCGTAGTGTTGGGATTGGAATACTCGGACTTAGCCGCGTATCTTCACTCACGCTCCACGCGCTTCCTCTACCCCAGTGAGCTCCCGGCTGTGGCTTCTCTGGGGTATCAACGTGCTCTGCCCCGACTCGCGCTACCAGTTTGGCTTCCCGCTCATGGTGCTCAGCTGGGGCCTCGTCGAGGTCCCGCGCTACTCGTTCTACGCGTTCAACCTGTCCAACAAGGTCCCGGCGTTCCTCACGTTCCTGCGCTACCACCTCTTCATGGTGCTCTACCCGTCCGGCGTCGCAGGCGAAGTGCTCTGCATGGTGAGCTCGCTCCCCTTCCTCGCGACAGGCGCGTACGCGATCCAGCTCCCGAACGCCCACAACGTCGCCGCGTCGCTCTACGTCCTCGTTGTCTGTGTGCTCGTACTGTACATCCCTGGCCTCCCGGTCATGTACACCCACATGCTCACGCAGCGCAACCGCGCGTACTCGAAGCCCAAGACCGCGTAAGCGCAGCAGCGGCCGACTGTCGAGAGGTAGGAGTCGAGAGGAGCGAGAATGCGTTCGTGTAAGTACGAAACATGGGGATGACGACGACCTGCCTGAAATTGGTGTAGCCTACCTTAAATTCGGACGGACAGTGAATGACTGGCTTGGTTCTCGACAAGACTCGTGTTAATGATGGCGGAGAGCTTCCTGGTGGGGTCGGGTGGGTGCAGGAGGGAAAAGGGGGGACGACGTGGTCTCTCCTACTTCCGTTCGAATGACCACGGCGGGAACGATGTCCCAGACGACGACGACGACGACAGCGGCGGGCGGGGACAGTAGTACAGTACTGTAGCTAGAGACCTAGAGATGGCCGGCGGCGCTCGTTTCCCGCATGGCGCCGTCGCCGTTCGTCTGCTTGTAAATGCTGCGCGAGACGAGCCCAATGACGAGCGCGATGACGCCGACACCTCCGAGGATGCCGACGACGAGGACGCCGTCAAACGTGTCGTCGCGGGTGCCGGAGCGCACAGTCGCGTTCGTCGTCAAGCCGTCCGTGTTCATGCTACTGCTGGGCGAGGCCGAGGGCTTCGGTGTCGGTTTCGACGCGTCCGAGTCGCTACTGCTGGTGTGGGACGCGGACGACGCGGGCGTCAGTGGTCTGGTGAACTTGGGCGGCGCGGTCGTTGGTATCGTTGGCTGTACTGGCTTTAATGACGTGCCTCCAGGCGCTGTTGACGTCGTGACGGCCGGCGCAGGCGTCACGGCGGGCGTCAGAGGCCGTAGAATCACTGGCGATGACGTCATGGGCGGCGGCACCCACGGCGCGAACGTCGGCGCATCGGTCTTGAGCGCATTGTTGACGGCATCGTCAGCGGACAAGACGCTCGGTGTGTCACTGCCCACCCGGTCGCTCGTGGTCGCTGCAGGCGGCGCTTGTGTCACTATCAGAGTAGGAGAAGGCGCGACGGACGCAGCGGCGCTTGGCGCATCGCCTGCGACTCCGTCGGCGGCAGCTGTGCCTGTGAGCGCGGCTGTTGTTGCTAGCAGCGCCACGACCACCAGCGGCCGAAGCAGCCAGCGTCTGTGGCGACTCGTGGTCATCGGACCGTTAATCGGAAGTGACTGACTGGCGCGAGAGTCCGCCACAACGGAACGGACGAGCTAATCGGCTTGTGGTGATGCGCGTGGGTGAACCGCGAGCGTACGACGATGACGGTGGCGAAGCGTGGACTGGCGCCGACCCTCACAAGTCGCATTCGCATGGTGACTGCCCAAGGTCTCTTTTGCCTGCTGGGGACCCGCTCTTTTTGCCGATCAAAAACGTGACGTGTGGCGACTTGGATTGTGTAAGATGGCCAATAATATCTAGGCTTGGAAAATGTAAGCTCGGTTTCTGAAATTGAATTCTGTTCCGAGGAAACAGATGTGGTCTCTCGATTAGGACATGTGTACACATTACACAAAAAGCCCTACACTCAAGTTTGTTAAGTTCGTCTTGAAGTAATTAAACCCATATTTCACGATAATTTCTACTGAAGGACTGGTAATCTTTTAGTTAGTCATTTTGTGTTCAATACCGTATGTAAAATAAACACGTTTTTTTTAACTTGAACCTCTTGTAATGAGTGAGATAATCTCTCATTCAATAAATGAGCAAACATGTATAACGAAATCAGGTTTAATTATCCCAAATCTGATTCTCTCACCGATTTTTTGCTCATTTTGTGCTCATACTTAGCAACTGAGGTTCAAGATAGGAAGGATTCAGACAATTAACTGAGGTTATTTTCGTAAATTTTAAAACAATTAATTATAAACAGTACAATCAAAAAAATTTGTGGCAATGTGACACTTACATTGCAAATCTCAGAAAATTTTGTATACCAAATTGTCTGAGATCAAGTGCTTTGACTAACGTATACCCTTGATTTATTTGCTATTCAGGAATCGCAATTAATGATCAACGTCGGACTTCAGGACAGTGACGTCGACGCCGCGACACTTTTCACTAGTCCTCAGCCATCCACTCCCTCATCGCACCCCGATGACGGTCACACCACGTCAGCAACTGAACTCCGACGCCGAGACGGACTTGTGAGCGCCTCTGGACTCCGTCGCTGCTCCAAATGCTGCGACTCAAGGTCGTCGTCATCGCCACCGCCATCCTCTCCAATAGCACAGTCATGAGGTGGCGACCGAGCGTCGTCCTCCAGCTCCGTCTCGGACCATATCGTCACGCCCGACTTGCACGACTGGGAGAGCGCAGTCAGCACTGCTGCTCTGCGTCTCAGCGCCTTGGCCGCCGCTCGCCACGGGACCACACAGCACGCAACGAACGCGTCACTGTAGTAGAACACCACACAGCGCGCGTACTCGTCCGGCGTGAGCGACGCACTCATACAGTGGAGCGACAGGCCAGTCCAAAGCGCAACGACTGCAATCCCAGCGAGCACGCCTGCGAACGTCGACGGCGGAATCGTCGCCCGCGACAGCGCTGGGAGGACACTGGAGCTGTACAACGCGCCGCTGATTACGGTCGTCCCGACTGTCGAGAGCGCAGCTGCCAGCACTGGTTGCAGCAGTGTGATTGCGTCATTAGCCGCTCGAGACGCCTTCCAGCGCCACGTCGATAGGAGCCACAGGCCGGTCATTGTGGCGCTGAAGAGCACGGTGCCAGCGACGATTGCGTAAACGTTCCCAAGCAGCCACGCGAGCCATGCGCCGCACATTTCCACGCACAGAACGAGTGCGAGGACGATGCGGTTGAGGGGGACGTCGTGTCGCACGTGGTAGAGAAGCCCGAGCGTGATCACGTACAGCACTGAGCACGCGCCAACGAGACCAAAAGGGAGCCAGGAAGCTCCCACTGCGAGCTGGTGTCGCCACGCGTCGAATGGCAACAGCACGATCCCGACACTGACGCTGACTGCGACGCTGCACTGGACCAGCACGAGCAATTGGAGCACATGTTGACGAAACGCACGCTGGATCGGCATGGACAGCAGTGTGATTACGCAATCGTCTCGACTGCGCAATTGCGTCAGCTCGAGGGTTGGCGTTCGTGGCATACTCGGCACGTCGTACGCCATCACTGGTGCATTCCGTGGCGAGCGGACCCAGAACAGTGGCGAGAGTTTGGGCGTTAACGCGTCGGGTTCGGGTGGCACGTGGGACGCTTGGAGTGCTCGACAGAGCGGCGGGAGCGGGTTGTGAGCCATGAGCTGGAGCTTAAGCTTGCCGGCACACTGGCGTAGTTTGTTTGGCAGTCGCAGTCGAGCGCTTCTGTCGCTGTCGTTGTGAGTGTTGGTCGGAGCATGTGGCGTCGGATCGCTCGAAGTGTACGGTGGTGGCTGCGGCTCCAGGGCTGCGGTCGTGGCGTGCGTGTCCAGCACACACTCGAAGCTGTCGTCGTCTGGAATGTCGAGCGCTGTATCAACGGCGGCACTGGCGTTGATGTTGGCTGCGTCATTGACCATTGCGTCACTTGATGTCATCGTCGCTTTTCAAATTGTGCGGAGGTGCAGGGGCGTTTGGTGGAGCCTTTCGATTGGCGACGTCATCGTCCTCGACGTCCTCACTCGTCATTGGTGCGCGCATTGTTGGAGCGCTGGAAGACAACGAGCTTGCCGTTCTGGGCGGCGCAGATGAGAGGTCAAAGGAGCGGCACTCGCTTGTGGTGCTGGGCAACCTGTGCTGGTGGTGACACGAGGGAATTTGGTGGGAGCCACTCGATTTGTTAAACGGGAACTGTTTGCCCATTCAGGTGACATCACTTGATGTCATTTTTACCTCTGAATCTCAGATCAATCTGTTTATATTAGGTTTACCTTACTTTGGGTATACTGCTTCCTCCGTCATTGATATCCAACGCAATAGAAGAGACCACATGCAAACTCTCGAACAGACTGCACCCCTATCGATTCGCATGTTTTCCACATTCTCGAATGCGATTGGAGCCTGGCACGCGCTCTCCTCTTCTCTCATTTGCCAAAAAGATTGTTTACGCTGCGAATCACCGGTCGATTCCTTCTCACACTTGAAGTTTGGAAGGACAAGTCGAATTCGACGATCTGTGTCCGCCCCTCGCCACCACCACACAGCCACAGCCCTTTCGCCCCAGTCTTCATTATCTCAAGCGAGAACGAAGCGCACACACACACACAAACATTCTCAAAGATGCTCGCACGCTCAGTCCTCAAGCGTTCGCTCGCCTCGGCGCTCTCGACGCACCCCGCGGTTGCCGCTGCCCCTGCGCTGCAGACGCGCCGCTACCACGACAACGTCATCGACCACTACGAGAACCCGCGCAACGTGGGCTCGATGGACAAGTCGGCGCGTAACGTCGGCACGGGCCTGGTTGGCGCTCCCGCGTGCGGAGACGTGATGAAGCTCCAGATTGAAGTGGACGAGCACGGTACGATCGTGGACTCGAAGTTCAAGACGTTTGGCTGCGGGTCTGCGATCGCGTCGAGCTCCGTGGCCACGGAGTGGCTCAAGGGCAAGACGGTCGAGGAGTGCCTCCAGATCAAGAACACGGACATTGCGAGCCACTTGAAGCTCCCGCCAGTCAAGTTGCACTGCAGCATGCTCGCGGAAGACGCGATCAAGGCCGCGATTTCGGACTACCAGAAGAAGCAGCAGAAGGTCGCGGCGGCGTAAGCTCCAGGCTGTTTGGTGCCCGCCCTCCAGAGTCCGAAGGATTGGACGACGAGCTGGGCGCTCGTTGCCTGTCCTCCGCTTTTCGTACTTAACAGACAAGCGGCGCTCTGCATTGGCAGCTGCGAGTGTTTCCACACTTTTTGTGTGGTGATGCTCGTGTGGCACGAGTTCGAACGCACACACTCTGCTGTCCGTTAAACTTAATGAACCTGTTATTTTATTGCGACTCTTTGCTTTGGTTTGCTTGCGTTCCTCTTTCAAGCGGGTGCTTCCTTGACGCCCGCTCTCCGCTCTGCGCGTGTGCTGCCTGCCGCTCTCTCCATGTACATACTGACAAACTCTATGGTAGCCGCTCTTGCTGCCGCGCTATCCTCCTCCTCTTCCCTTCGCTCGCTCGCTGCCCTTCACTTTGGACAGCGAGCCCGCGCTGTCCTGAACCTGTCTTACTTGATATCAAGCAAGTCGTGCTTCTTGAACGTCTGCGCAATCTCGCTGATGATTGCGCGCAAGTGGTGCTGCGCGACCTGGAGCCGCGCAACTGCGTCCTCTGGCGACAGCGCCCCGAGACAGAGCGCGGACATAATCGCGGACCGCGTCGGGATCGAGCCCAGCGCGCTGTTGACGCCTTTGCGGATGATCCACGGGTGGCGTGACCCAATCGTCTCTTCGTACGCACGCGACGCGCCGGCCGAGCAGCTCTCGTCCATGCTCTCGATCATTGTGTGGCGCAGACAGGCTTCCACGAACTCGAGGAACCACAGCAAGCGCTGCACGCACCGCGAGCACGACGGCTTCTTCTTCCCACCGACAGCAGCGACTTTGAGCTCCACTTCGCGTTCAATGAGTGTCCGGACACTCTGGTCGAGCCACGACGATGACGTCGACGCGTCAGCTGTCTCGGGCGCTGGCCACGCGGCAACATTTTCGGTAATTGTCGTAATGTACCCACCGACAGTGCTGCCAGCAAACGACGTCGCGCGGCCAAACACGAGCACAAACACGCAGATCGACTCGCAGCACGCGAGAAAGGACGCGAGTTGGAGCTCGTCGCCAGCTGCGCGGGTGCGCACGCCCGTTTCTTCAAGCACTGCAATGAGCCGCTCGAGGCTGAAGCTGGATGCGTCTTCAACTTTGTCACCTGTATCCACTTCCAAAACGTCGTCGTCTGGCTCTATGTGGCGACCCGTCGCGGTGACACCAGACGATGGCTGCCGGCCCAGTACCGCGCGGCTGCGGGTACGGCGTTTGCGACGTGTACTGCTAGCTGTTGCTGCTGGCGTCACACGCTGCGGATTCGTGGACCGCTGCACTTCGTCAAAGATTGCGAGGCCGAGCACGTAGCAACCGAGGATCTTGAGCGACAGCAGCCGGTCGACGGTTCGCGCAAGCGCGTCACCAGTTGATGACGTCATACTGCTGCCAAGCAGCAGCCGCGCGAGCACTAGCGCTGAGACGAGGGCGAGTGAGAGCCAGTGGCGCAGCCGCAAGTGCGAGTCGTGGAGCACCGGCCAGGGACTGCCTCGTACTGGTCCGCGAGCCAACTTGTTGGGATTCCCACTTCCGCTGCTCGTCGTCTCGTCACTCGCAGCTGCGGCTGCTGGCAGCGCAGCCCCCGACGCGTCATCCGTCTCTGTTGGCTTCGCGAGCGGATGCGCAAACACTTGGCTCGGCACCGAGTGCCGGCGCAGCCGGCTGTTGCCTCCGCTATGCTGCGGCACGAGCAGTGGCGACGCACTTGGCGACAGCAGCGGCGTACTCGCGCCACTCGCGTACTTGCGCGCGCACGGGTCACAGATGCGCGAGCCTTTCTTGCGCTCAAGCCGGCGGTGGAGCTTCACGCGGCTCTTGCTGCAGTCGTCACAGATGCGACTGCCGCACACTTTGCACGTGTGCTTCGCACGGAACACTGTGAACGACCGTTCGCAGATTGTACATCCACGGAGCTTCCCAGGCACGGGCTCAGCTGGTGACAGCTGCCCTGCAGAGAGCCGCGCGTCCCCGTCTGCTGCGTCGTCTGCAGTCGTAACGAGCGGATTGAGCACGAGTGGCGGCAGCACGACCGCTGCGCCCGAGCCCGCAGGCTCCACGAGCGGCGTGGAAGCTGGCGTGCTCTTGTCCGACTTGCGGCGCACGCTCTTGAGCTCGTCGAACACTTTTTGTCGGAGCCCCCGCGCCGGTTTCGCGGCGCTGGAAGGGGACATGGCTGGCGGCGGCGCTGGCTCTTGGAGCAGCCTCGTGTCCGTCATGACGGAGAGGAGAGGGGAGGGTCGCGTCGGCGGCGGCGGCGGCTTCTTCTTCTTCTTCTGCCGGCGAAGCGGAGCGCGCGGGCTGGCGACTGAGCGAATGAGTGAGCGAGCGAGGAAGCAGAGCAGAGCCTGGTTGTTTGCTTCGCTCCCTCTCTTCTCCTCTTCCCCTCTTCCCCTCACCCACTTGACCTCTCGAGTGTTCACGTGCAGTCAGTTGTGCTCGATTAACGATTACAAACAGGTTCCACACGCGCAAACTGGCAGCATGTATGTGTTCTAGACAGGCGCCTGCATTCAAAGAAAGGGAAATGAAACGCACGTGCCGCGCATAAACAGTCCGTCGATTTCTTTTTACGACTGCCACGCACGAAAAACCTGGCATGAAAATCGAGCCGATCGCGTGCGCTTTTGCAGCTGCTTAGTGCTGGTCAAGCCGACGGTACTGTACTGAATTCGCTGTCCATCTGGAGGATGCTGGAGGTGGCGTCGCTGTCATACAAAGAACGCTCGTAGCTGTGTACGCAAGCGCAAGAGAGAGAGAGAGGAAACTGGACGCGGTGTGAGATCCTACGACGACGGTTGTCTGCTGGTAGGTTCCCTCCCAGGCGCTGGCTCGGAGCGTTGTGCTGCTGACGCTGTCGCCATGTCTGTATGTCTCTCCGTAGATACTTTGATCCAGTGTGAATGAGCCATGTCGCCACTCGACGCTCTCTACGCCTTCGGGTCGTACTGTACCAAGTCGTACAAGTCCAGCCAGCATGTCGAGGAGACAACTTTGTCTACTCGAACCTTTGAACCTTCGGGTTCGAGTCGACTAACGTCAAACTCAGAGTCCCGAGCGAGTCGACTCACTGTCCATGCGGTGGTCCTGTACTGTACATGTAGTTGATGTCCCTCCCATAAATCCACAGTGACCTCGGAACCCTGGGACGGTCAACTCGAAATCGAGCCCACGCAGCGTTTGCCACTCGCTCAGATCCGATGATCCTCTTTTGTCGGCGTCCTACTACTCGGAGGCGGACCTGAGGACCCCACGCTTCCGCTCTCCAAGCCGTGACCCGACTCGACTCGACTCGACTTCAACGAGATGCAACGTGCCGTGAATAGCGCAACTCCGTATGAGCAACCAACCGCACACTAAATCCGTCGTCGCCCAGCCCACGGCCTTGCGCTCTCGGCACTCTGGTCGAGTCTCGCGCCGTCACTCCAGCGACAGTCAGTTCGTTGCGGTGCTTGATCCCACACCGCCCCGCTCTCACTCGTGCGCGCACGGCCGCGATGATGGACATGGCGGCGGACAATGCGGTAGTACCAGAAGAGTCGCTCGACACCTCGACCACCAAGCGGAATAGCTTCCAGACCCACACGTGGGCTGAGTCGCACCAGCCCCACATGCTCCTGGACGGGCACGAGCTGAGTCCAGCGATGGCGACAACAACTGCGTCGCCTTCCACATCACAGTCGCGAACGTCGAATCCACACAAAGGCTCGTTTCGAGCGCTGCTGCACCAGGTCACGAAGCTCTTCACGTCGGAAACGGACGAGAAGGGGCCGGCGCACTACCGCCGTGGCTCAATCTTGATCAAGCACTTGGAAGAGAAGCAAGCGGCGGGCCGAGCGACGGAGAAGGACATGAAGTTCTTCGAGATGGTTAAGAGCCACTTTGACGCGAACATCATGGAGTCGCGGACGATCATCTCGCTCTCGGTCTTCCAGACAGGCTCGAACCCCATGAACGACCCGTTCGCGGTTATCCACATGCCGGCCGTGATCCAGCAAGGCTTCCGCCGCAAGCTCTTTGCGATCTTCTCGATCCAACTCTGCGCCGTCGTTGCGCTCATTTGCTTGTTCAGCTACCCTCCACCTATCGTCGCGGCGTTCGAGCCCGTGTTCTCCCAGTGGCACTTTACGTTCGCCGCATTCGTCGCGATGGTCGTCGCACTGCTGTGGCTCTACCTCGTCAAGTACCGCTTCCCGCTCAACTTTGTCGTGCTCACCGTCTACACGGTCTCGCAGAGCCTCTTCTTTGCTGGCTGCGACTACCTCTTTGAGACCAAGGCGTCGATCTTCAGCTTTAGCTTCCTCTTTGGCATCATGGCGATCACGACGATGCTCTGCACGTTCGTGCCAAAGAAACCCGTGCACGAGAGCGTCCCGCCGGTACTCATCAGCTACCCGGCTGTGATCTTTGTCGGGTACTTGCTCGCGCTCCTGGGCTCACTCGTCATCTACTTTGTCTACCTGGACAACGTGCTCTCGACGCTCCAGTACAGCGCGTCGCTCGCTGCGATCCTCTTGCTTGTCATGTGGTTCGCTTACGACGCGTCGTGCATGAACGAGCGGCTGTCGCCAGACGAGTACATGCAGGGCATGGTCTTCTTCTACACCGACATGGTGCTCTTCCTCCTCTTCCTCAGCATCATCTTTGTCGCGTGCTTTGCGTGCGAAGGCGACTGCGCGTGCTACGGCACGGCCGACATTGCGCCCATCGGCGTCGCGGGGAACGGAGACGACGACGAGGAGGGCGAGGAAGGCGGGGAGGCGCTTCCAGGTGACGAGCAGCTACAGTAGCCACCACTTTAGATACACTTTAGCAGTACTTCGTATACTACAGCAGGCGATACACTGTAGGTACAGTGTTGTTGATCTCCTAGAGATACACAGTACAGTACGACATCCTCCAAACGACAGAAACGAGTACAGTGTCCGCACAAACCATACGACCACGAGAAGCCGCCAATGGATGGATGGATGGATACAAACGAACGCTCTTAGTCTCACCTCCGACTGGCTGTCGGGTGTCAAACGACAGGCACTGACTGCCCCTCCAGACGCTTACAGCAGCTTCATCTTCTCGAAGCTCGCGAGGAAGACGCGCGCGAGGACAAAGCCGACGCCCGAGACCACGGCGCCAATGAGCAGTGAGAGCCAGCCAATGAGGTTCCCCGGGTCCGGGAACACGTAGCTCCCAATGTCGTCTTGCCACTGCGGCTCGGTCCAGAGCGGCATCGACGCGTTCACGACCGTAAACACGCCAAGCTGACGCGTCCGTGCCAAACCAGGCGACATGGCCATGTGAAAGTACGCGCTCTGCGGCGCACACACGCCTGGAAACACGCACTCCATGCCTCTCCCGCCGTTCGCACACTCTTGGTTCTTCGTACACGCGGGCGCGGCCTTGGCTGCGGTCGCGTCCTGCATGGCAGCAGCGAGGAATGCGCGCGTGAACGTCTCGTACGCGTTCGGGAAGAGCTTCACACGGTCCGTCTCTTCGACCCACGACTGGTTGTACACGGTAAAGAACAACGAGTCGGAACCTGGTACGAGCTTCTTCACGAGCATCTGCCGGTTCTCGTTCAGTGGTCCCGAGTAGAGCGTCGTGGGCATCTGGAACGACGGCCACGCACTCGCTCGCATGCCCACGTAGTCGACCAGTGTCGCGACAATCGGTGTCGAGTAGTTCGTCATGAGCGGACAGCGCCAGTCGGCCGACACACACTGGAGCATCTCCGTCACCAGCGCCGCGTCGACTTGGATCGTCTTGACAACGTCGCTCGACGGTGTCGTGGCAGCGAGCTGGTAGAGCGCTTCTGCGAGCACTTGCGCGGCTTTCGCGACAGCAGCCACGTCCAGCGACTCGAAGACGTCGTGGCGCGAATTGAACGACGGGCTGGCGTACGCACTGTCGTAGCCTGCAAAGACCGCACTGACGAGGTCTTTTCGGCCAAACTCAGCGTCGTTGACAAATGACAGCAACGGCGTCGGCGGGAGCGCACGTGTCGTCCCCACGCCGACAGTTCCAGCAGCCGACGGCGCGTTCACGATTGCGTCAACCAGTGTCGTGGCGGTCGAGCTGTTCGCAGACGCGTTTGTCGACGCACTGTGCGGGTTCACGTGGACGGTAAAGTTCCCAGACGGCGGGAGGACACCAACTTGGTCGACAGCGATCGCGTACGTAATGTCCGCGAGCGTTAAGTTCGCAAACGCCGTCGAACTTAGCATCGGCTCGGTACACAGGCTCGAGCCAAACGGCGACAGCGAATCGACGACTGGAAACGCACACGCAGTCGCTGGTGCAGCAGTGAACGCTTGGAGGTCGGAGAGGAACTTACGCGAGCCGACAAAACCGTACTTTTCCGCCTGGAACGCGGCAAACACGAGCCGTTTGTTGAACGCCGAATCCGGAATTACGCGGAGCGCAAACGCAGCTGCGAGGAGCGCGACGAGGCCACTCGCGCCAGTGTTTGCACCCGGTGCGAGCACGTGCGAGAACGCCGTGGCGTCCATGCCCGTCATTGCGACGACAATCTCCCGCGCGGTCGCGTCGCCTCGGATTGCGTAGACACTCTGGCCGCCAATCGGATCGCACTTTGGCGAGCGCTGATTGTAAATATTTTCAAACGCCAAGCACCGCTGCGAGTCCATGTCTGGCGGCCCAAAGTAGTAGTTCATGAACGCTTTGTACGTCGCACCAGCGCCGTCTTGGACGTTTGTGCGGGCGCGCGCGACAAAGTCGGCGGCGACAGTTGCGTCTTCGAGGAGTACGACTGGGAATGGGAGTTCGCGCTCTTGGAGCCCATTGCCAGCTGCATTCCATGCGACTTTTGTCGCGGAAAACGGATTTAATGCGCCATCCACGGTCCCGTCGCCTTGGGGTGTCGAAGTTGCAAATGACGTGGCATTTGTACCATCCGGGTAGAGAAACACACCGGCGACGCGCGCGAGCGCCGGCTCGAGGACCGTGACGTCGAGGAGCGCTTCTGAGAGCACGAGGACGTACTTCTCGTCGCTCTCTTGGTACGGTCCGTCGCCGCTTGCAAACTGAGCGAGCTCTGCGGCAGACGCGACGGGAAAGAGCGGTGCAATGTCGCTATCCGAGAGCGAGCGGCAGCCGACTGCGCCCGTCGAGTGGAAGAGGCGGACGCACTCGCCACCGGCTGCAACGAGGTGTTCGGGGGCGCCGGCTTTGACGGCAGCGCCGTCCGCGGCGCCGAGGAAGAGCGCGCACGCGAGCACGCGGGCGACGACAGCGGCGACGTGCATCCTGACCGCGTGAATTGGATGGGGACAGTCGCAAACTGGCGTTTCGGGATAAATTCGGGCGAAAATCCATGAGTGGGTGGGGATCAGACTCAGATGACTGGTTGGAGTCGCGATCTGAGTTCTGTATTGGTCTGATACTCATAGGCTTCTGGCCTCTCAGAAGAAGGCGAAGTCGCGATGCCAAGGAGGGACAAGTCGAAGCGGCGGGACTTCATCGTCTATAATCCCGATGTTGACGTAGAGGAGGAGTCCCACGCGTACTTTGACAACTCGGTCATCGCGTACTTGAACCTCGGACTCCCGTATTACTGGGGGTCGACTGTCGTGCCTCACCACCACCTGCTCGCGTACGCGGCCCGCCTCAACCGCGTCGACGCAGTGGCCGCGCTCGTCCACTTTCGCCAGGACGTGAACGTGCAGCTCCGCGACGGCCGCACACCGCTGCACATAGCCGCAGCACACGGGTACGTCGACGTGGTCCGAGCGCTCGTGGTCGGCAAGCCGAGGTTCGACTTGAAAGACAAGGACGGTAAGACGGCGCTGTGGCTCGCAGTGGACAATAGCGACATGGACGCTGCAGCTGCGCTCCTTGACGCTGGCGCGACACCGCACGCTAGGCGGTCAGACCGGACCAGTCCGATCCACACTGCGTGCGAGCACGGACACGTTGAAATGGTAAAGCTGCTGCTCGCTCACAGTGGCGGGAAGCTGTCCTTCTCGGACCTCCGCATTGAACCGATGGGGCTGCTCGATACAGCGCTCACTCAGAGCGAAGCCATGATCGAAGCCATGGTCGCGAGCTTCCAGCCGAGCGAAGCTGGCCAAGCGCTGCACAACGTAGCACGACGCGGTCGCTTGAACGCTGTGAAGGCACTGCTGGCGGTCCACGCGCCGGTGGATTGGACAAACACAGATTACGTGAACACGCCGCTGTATGTGGCAGCTCAAGCCGGCTACGTCGACGTTGTGAAAGCGCTGCTCGCAGCTGGTGCACGCGTGGACTGTGGGGACATAGACGCGCGCACGCGAGAAGCGGAGCGCAGGGAGAGGTGGTTCGCGCGGTATTTCGGGGTCGAAGCGCGTGTGTTCGTTCGGACGCCGATGGAGATCGCGGCTGAGAATGGCCACGATGAGGTCGAGAACGTGCTGCGTGCGGCTACATACGACGGTAGCGACAGCAACGCGGCTGGGACGGCGTTGCTCTAGGTTGGTGCGGTGACGGTGTTGCTCTCGGCTGGTACGAACGTCGACGCGACGGATAAAGAAAAGAGCGTTGTTGGTACTGTGGTCTGTGTGTGCTTTCGTCTCGTGCTTTCCGCAAGAAGCCGACACGACATAGACGGGTGAAGACCACCTATCACCACCACCAGACGGCACTAGTCGATGACGAGCTCTGGTGCAGCGCTTCCCTAGTGCTCGAGAGAAGCTGCCGACGACCTCGTTACGTCCGAGCCGACGCTGAGTGGCTGCTCGAGCCTCGAGTCGAGGCGCAGGCGTCGACTTTCGCACGTTTGTCAACGAGACCCGACAGGTGGGCCGCGCCAGTTCTGGCAGCGATTGTCCGAGGTCGCGAGCGAGGGCGTCGCCGTCGCAGCACTCCGTACCGACCCCATTTGTGTCGGTGCCGACAGCTGCGTGAAGATCGACGGAACGCGCTCAGCGCAAGCCTCAACGAACAGTGAACGACAGCGTCTGTCGACTGGCGCGCACCGGAAGTCGAGTCGATGGCGTCGTGACTTCAGCAGCTGCGAGCTGACGTGGCGGTGCGTCTCGCCGGTCCACACATTCCTGTCGATCGTGCAGCTCGTGAAGATTGTTGAGCACAGTTGACGTAGGCGACAGCAGAGAAGTGTCGGTCCGACAGCAGTGGGCCGTCAGTATCCTACGCATGCCGACGCACGCGCCCTGAGTTCGCAACCGTTTGCGACGCGTCCAGCTCGTTCCTCAGAATCGCTGCCTGCGACGAAAGCCATGGGACGTTCCGATTGTCAAGGATCGCACTAAGTTTGACGATTTGAGCACGAGGTGTCGCGTTCAGTTGGTCGGGTTTGTTGGTTTCCAGTTGGCGTTCGCACGTCCTGCGCCGCTCTCGCGTCGTACATCAACACCTTTCGCTAGGATCGGGTTCGGTGTTGGTACTGGAGTGCAAATAACAGATTCTGCCGCTCCGCGACAATGAGTCCTGATTTTCGCTGATTAATTCCGACGCAAAGCTGTGATTGAAGCAAGATCCGCGATCGGGGTCTCACGACAACAACACCCACGCACTCCAACCGAGGCGTTCACCACACTAAGTTGAGCGGGAGTGTATTACGACGTTGTAAACAGCCACAGGCACTACGAGAAGTTCGAGAAGCCCAATTGCAGGCGATACCATCACGACGTGAAAGAGAGGACACTGTCGTCAACGCGGCGTCCAACATCCTATGCTTCGAATCAAGTTTGACTGCCTGTGTCTGTTTTGATGATCGCGTGCTCAAACTTACCTGTTCCATCCGGACTACAGTACTTTGAAGTACAGACACGATCGCGTGCTGCGCCAACGGCTTCTCTTGTCGATCGGCTGTTGCTGATGCTGACCGAACGAGCCTCTTGGGAGATCACGCTTCGTGCAGTATGAACACCCACGATTCATACTGCCCAACTTGGGCCCCAGACAAACAGTCAATGGTCGAGACTCGCAAGCTGACGCACAAGCTTGACATCAACAAATCCTCGCGATCTCCCTGCAGTGGCTTCCGACAGCTCCTAACAATGGTGGTGGTGGTGGTGGTGTCCGGACGCGAGACCCAACCTCCGATAGTCTCTCATTCCCCAATCTTCCACCCGCTCCACAGCCTCCAAGCCCAACAACGCACCACCTTCCAAGGCAACCAACTACAGTATGGTCTCGCTCGCCCGCTCCACTGCGATCGCATTCGTCGCCGTCCTCGCTGTCTCCGATGTTCAAAGCCTAGAGGCACAGGAGGTCCCTGTGCGCCACCTGCGCGTCGAAGTGGATGCGAACTACCAAGCCAAGATGCTAGCGGCCGTGAATGCGGAACGCGCCAAGAACGGACTCGGCCCCATGTGCACGAACAAGAAGCTCCAGAAAGCGGCGCAGCTCCACTCGGAAGACATGGCTGCGAAGAACTTCATGGGCCACACTGGGTCGAACGGCTCCACGTTTGTCAACCGCATCACAGCACAAAGCTTCACTTGGAACGGCGCAGCCGAGAACGTCGCTGCTGGTCAGGTCGACGTGGCGGCCGTGATGAACTCGTGGATGAACTCTGCTGGTCACAAAGCGAACATCCTAGGTGCGTACAAGTTCTTCGGCACGGGGTATGGGTACAGCGCCACGAGCACGTACAAGCACTACTGGACGCAGGACTTTGGGAATGGCAACGGTGAGGTCTGCGACTAAGTCCTGGGGTTCAGATCCCACTGTGCTCATTCGTCGTACACGTCTCGTTGCGCATTTCGTATCCTGGTACTCCTTCATAATACACGTACTCATTCATACCTGTATGAACCTGTTGCCTGTGTCTTGTTCGTACGATTTTTCAACTATCATATACACAACTCTCGTCCGGGTGAACGATGGCGGAGACAAAGATATCGGGGATCGATATCCCAGACAGATGAGGTGCCTGGACTGGATCAACATCGCAGAAAGCTTGAAAGAGCGAGCTATGAACCGACCTCTGATGATCCCAGAGCACTACTGACTCACTCTCACTACAACGTACTTGTAATGCCCACACTAACAGAAGAACGCTAACTCGCGACGTCCTATCAAGTGCTCCCCGCTAGCCAGCGAGTTTCCAACGCTTTGAGTCGAGCACAGAACTGTACAATACCAATAATCGATCTTCAGGATGGTGTTAACTGAAGTTATTCAGTTCAAGAAGCGATTGTCGCTCTCACTTACAAACAACTAGTACCACTGGAGAAACTCCCTACTTCGTCTCTATTCGTACTTAGCCAAATCTCCTGTTGTCGAACCAGTTCAAAAGATCACTTCCGAAGCTTCACCGCCGCACACACTCGCTCCATTCCGGCGGTCTGTCTCCTCTCTCTCTCCTCCTCGCCTCCGCTCCAATGACCGCCACCACCGCCGCTCGTCGCGCACCCACCGCTGTCGCGATGCTCAACATGGGCGGCCCGTCGACGCTGCCAGAGGTGCAAAGCTTCCTCACGAACCTCTTCACCGACCCCGAAATCATCCCCATGGGCCGCGTGCAGCCGGTCGTCGGGCCGTGGGTCGCCAAGCGCCGGACGCCCAAGATTACGGAGCAGTACGCGGCCATTGGCGGCGGCTCGCCGATCCTCAAGTGGACGAATGTCCAGGGCGAGCACATGTGCCAGATCCTCGACCAGATCCGTCCCGAGGTGAGTGCGTGAGCGTCTACTGCGCTTGTGTGGATAAGTGCGTGAATACGTAAACAACTGACGGACGGCGTATCATGGATGCATGTAGAGCGCTCCCCACAAGCACTATGTGCTGTTTCGGTACGCAAATCCGCTCACGGAAACCGCACTTAAGCAGATGAAAGCCGACGGCGTGACGCGTGCGATTGCGTTCTCGCAGGTACGTTTGACTGGATTGCGTCATCCGATGGACTCGGTGGTTGACATGTGTGTGTGTGGTACTGGCTACAGTACCCGCAGTGGTCGTGCACAACGACGGGCTCGAGCTTGAACCAGTTGTGGCGAGAGCTCGAGCGCTTGGACATGAAGGACGACTTCAAGTGGTCGCTCATCGACCGGTGCGTCATTCAAAAACCATCGACCTGCTTGTACGATTGCGTAATCACTCTCATGTCCCTGCCTGCCAACGGCCGGGGACTATAGATGGAACACGCACCCTGGCTACATTGACGCGGTGGCAGCGCGTGTGCGGCTCGGACTGGAGCAGTTCGCCCCCGCAGACCGACACAAAGTCGTCATCATGTTCTCTGCGCACTCGGTGCCAATGAACGTCGTGAACCGGGGCGACCCGTACACGAAAGAGATTGCGTCAACAGCGGAGCGCGTGATGGAGGCGCTCGGTGTCGGCAATGCGCACATCCTCGCGTGGCAGTCGAAGGTCGGGTACTTGCCGTGGATGGGCCCGAGCACGAGCAACGTCATCAAGGGCCTCGGCGAGCAAGGACGCAAGTGCGTGATTTGTAATCCTGTGTGTTCGATATGCAGTGGTGTGTTTTTTGCTTGATATCTAATTGTGGTTTTTGCGATTTTTTTCCACTGCAGACACGTGCTCACTGTGCCGATTGCGTTCACGTCCGACCACATTGAGACGCTGTTTGAGATCGACGTCGAGTACGCAGAAGAGGCGCACGCCGCTGGGATCGCGCACTTTAAGCGCTGTCCGTCGCTGAACGATGAGCCGAAGCTGTTTACGGCCATGGCGGACATTGTGAAGCGCCACTTGGACTCGGACGCGCTCCACTCGCCGCAGTACCCGCTCAAGTGCCCGGGGTGCGTGAACCCCATGTGCCGCTCGATGACGAATCCGATTACGCCGTACGCCAAGTTTGTGCCTGGCTCCGACTGAGCGAATAGGTGGTCACATGCCTCCAGAGGCAGTTAGAGATGATACCAAAGAACAGGCTTAAAGACCCAAAAACGTTATTTTTTGGTATATTTGGTATCAGTATCAATACTCGTTTCTGATCTTCAGAGTATTAGGTATCAATACCAGAAAGTTGCAAGCAAGCAAGAACCTCACGCCGATGCTCTCGAGCCACGCGCGACTGCAGGCGCGACAGGGCCAGCACGCACCCCCGCGCCATGAGTTCTTGCAGCAGCTCGTGGGTGAGTTTCAGCGCAGCGTGCATCCGCTTCGGCGCGAGGAGATCGTCGCGAACCTCGCGAACTTTGCGTACGACCCGATCAATTACGCTGCGTTAGCGCGGCTGCAAGTCATGGACCTCTTCCTCGACCTCCTCGACAGCGATCTCCACCCAGCCGACGACCATCCGGACAACACAGAGCCCACACCTGGCAACCGGCCGTTCTCCAGCGCGTCCAGTTGCCTACTCGCCGAGTTTGCGCTCGGAGGTATCAGTAATTGCATCGCCGACCCGGCGCTGCAAGCGAGTTTCGTGGCGGGCGACGGGCTCTCGCTGGTCGTGCCGTACATTTGGAGTATCAGTGACGACCCGCACGAGCTCCTCACGAGCAGGCGCCACGCTGGTCGGCTGCGCACTGTGCTATCAGCGTTAAGTATCGCGTTCTTCCTGCTCGACTCACGCGCGTTCGCAGACGTGACGAGCGAGCGGCTACGCACCCACATTGAGAGCCTCGAGTTCCACGCAAACACGCAGATCGCAAACATCGCTGCTGCCTACCGCGCGCGGTACGAAGAGCTCCTCTCAAGCGTGTGGAAAGCTGATACCAATTCCGATACTTAGCATTTAATACTTTAGTGTGAAATTAATTGAGCTTTTCAGTGTCGAAAATGATGCCTGAGTCTGACACCTCCCACAACGTGGACGCCGATGGCAGCGATCTTGGCGGTGACCTCCTGGACATGCTCAAGATGTTCCTGCTGGCGCTGAACGCGCTGCTGCTCGTCGCGGGACTGCTCGTGGCCGCGCGATCTGGCGGTCCGAAGCACGTCGGGGATCCCGCTGTTGATACCAATACTGATACCAAACGCGCACTGCTCGTCACTGCGCACCCAGACGACGAGAGCATGTTCTTCTTGCCACTCGTGCACTCGCTGACCGTCGCGACCCCACGCGAGTGGGAGCTGCACCTTCTCTGCCTCTCCCGCGGCGACTTTGACGGACTCGGCGCTGTCCGTGAACGCGAACTGCACGCGTGCAGCGCATTCCTTGGACTCGCACCGGACAATGTGCGCGTAATAGAGGATCCTGCACTCCAGGACGGGATGGCGACGCAGTGGTCGCCTACTCGCATTGCAGAAATTGTGCTTGCGTACATGGAGCAGCGTGAAATCAGTGCGGTGCGTAGCCAAAAAACGTGGTGGTGGATACGTAAGCACCCACACTCACAGACTGTAAGCAGAGACTGACTTTGAAGAGGGGGTGATGTGGTGCAGGTGTTTACGTTTGACGAATATGGCGTTTCAGGGCACCCGAACCACATGGCGACGCACCACGGCGTGCAACTGGCTCTCCAAGAGCAACACGCCCAGTGCGAGGAGCCCACAGTGGCAGCTGCGAGCCGCAAAGTACGCGGCTGGGCGCTCGAGAGCACGTCGCTCGTGCGGAAGTACGTGGGCGTGGCGGACGCGGTCGTGTCGACGTGGACGCTGCCAGCCGACGGCGCGTTCGTGTTCCTCTGCCGGCCGTGGTGGAACTACGCCGCCATGGCACTGCACCGCAGCCAGTTTGTGTGGTACCGCCGCCTCTTTGTCGCCTTCTCGCGCTACACGTTCGTCAACACGTTCGTGCCGCTCGTTGTGCCCGATACGTCACCGAACAAGAAGACGCAGTAAAGTACGCGACTACTGTAGCTGTACTACACTCCAGCTGACGGCTGACGGTCGGTTCTTCGTACCGGTATAAATGCAGAAACCTCTCAATTTCACTAGAATGCACGCCGAACATCCACTGTGCGTCTGCGTCGGCCCCGCTTCCCTGTTTCGTGATAGAAAACAGAATGATAATGACGCGTCAGTCACGCGTCGGTTCAAGTCAACCAGACGCACCCCACAGCAGCGCACTGGCTCTCATACGCAGCTGCGCGTCGCGTCGGATCCGCTTCGTGTCCACAACTGTGCGCTCGTCAAGAACCAGTCGGTCGCACGTGCGCGCACTCGGCTGGTGTGTCAGGGAGCACCGTCCACTGCGCAGCGCAGTTACAGCCGTGCGGACGCGTGTGCCACAGATAAGTTCGAGCTGGAGCTCGTCGCTGTCGAGCGCTAGGAGCTGACCGTAAAAGTCCTCGTCCGAGAGCTGCGATGAGAGCACCACGTAGTCGTCGACGCGGAACGTTGTGGTTGTAGTTGGCGGGTGGTCGATTGCTATTAATAGCTCCTGTGTAGCCACGTCGACGCGGACTGTCACAGCTGCAAAAAACAGACCAACACTGAGTCCCGGTTTTAAGAGAGAGAGGTGACGAAAGCGTCACGACGTACGTACCGTCCAGTGACGCCTGGGCAAACTGCTTGCGCTTGCGTCGGAGACGCTCGAGCTCGCGAAAGACGTCACGCGTGACTGCCGCTGGCGTTGGGAGCACACTGGCCACGTGCTGCAGGTTAAACGCCGCCACGTTCCGCCTCTGGGCAGCTGCGACCGCGCTCTCGAATGTCCCACGTGTGAGGCGGTCTTCTCGCTGCATCCTCTTGGTCTCCTTCGCCTCGTTCTGCATCTCTGCGTCTGGCTCGTCTGCCTCAGCGTCGCCAGCAGCTCGAGCCTCGAGCTCTGCGAGCTCCTGTCGGGCGGCGGCCACGAGCGACTGCTGGAGCTCTCGACACTGCGCCTGGAACCGCATCCGTCCGCCAATAAGAGGCTGTTAGCGCTCTTTAAACGTGACTTACTG
Organism: Globisporangium megalacanthum; assembly: GCA_023334115.1. NCBI lineage: Eukaryota > Oomycota > Peronosporomycetes > Pythiales > Pythiaceae > Globisporangium > Globisporangium megalacanthum. The sequence continues at coordinate 34,655 of JAASGD010000116.1, forward strand.
GCAATCTGAACCTGTAGAAGGTTCGAATGACCCACTTGGAACACATCTGCTGCCTGTTTGAGCTCAAACTCGAGCAGGTCGCGGCCGTTGCGCTCCGTGAACCTCCGACGAGCTAATGCAGCGGCGGCCTCGGCGCGCTGGTCAGCAGCGAACGGCGCACAGCGGCCCACAAAGTCCTCGAACGCCCCGTGCTGGAGCTCGTCCAGCTGCGCGGCCACGCGGTCGACGCTCTCCTGGTACATCTGGCGCTCGAGCTCCAGCAGCTCGCGCACATTCAGCGTCGGCGTGGCACTCGCCATGCTGCCAAGTTGAAAATGCGTCCCGAAAATGATCCCAACAAAATGTGAATTTATGTGCTCTTATACGAGGTGAACATGGTATAGACTTGTTTTTACTATGGTCGTGGAATGAATAGACCATTCATAGTAATGACAAACACGAGGGATTGCGGTAGTTTCTCTCATAAATCCCAAACACACACAAACAACACCAAGCTCTTCCACCACCAGCATGGGCACGTACTTGGAGGACTACCTCGAGAGCATGTACATGCTGCCGTCCGAGATCAAGCGGAACTTTGACCTCATGCGGGAGCTCGACAAGGTGCCTCCCTCTCTCTCACGCCCTCCACCACCACCATTGCCGTTGTCTAACCTCCTGGTCGCTCCTCTCCTCTTCTCGTCTCTCCAGACCTCCTACCCGCTCCTCGAAGAGCTCAAGAGCGCGCACAAGGCGTTTCTGCTCTCTGCGCGCAAGAAAGTGACGGACCGGTGCGCCGACACGGAGCGTGGCGAGCCGGACGAAGCCGAGCTCCGGGCACTCGTCGGCACGGACGCGGCGCTCGAGCGACTGCACGCGACCCACCAGCGCGTGGTGCAGAAACTGGACGAGAAGATTGCGATCGCCGCGCAGTCATACGACGTCGTGGACCACCACATTCGGCGTCTCGACCAGGACTTGGACGCGTACTCCGCGCTGTTGCGCCAGAGCGGCGAGTTTGAGGACGAGAGAGCGGTGAAGAAGCACAAGAGTCGGCATGGAAACAGCAGCAGTGGGGGTGGGGGTGGAGGTGGAGGAGGGAACGGAGCCAGTGGGGTGGTGGAGAGAGCGTCCGAGCGGAGCGTGGGGAGTGGTTCGGGTGGTCCACAGAGTAGTGGGACAGGGGCGACTGCCTCAGTGCCGACCAAGAGCGGTAAACAGAGCGCAGGAGGCGCGAGTGGCTCGTCTGCAGCACTCACGGGCCGGAAACGCTCTGCGACAGAGGCCACGATGGAGGTGGCGGCCGTGGTGCGTCCTGGTGGTTGTGATTGGCTGAGGATGTGGGTATGTGGGTACGTGGGTACATGGGTGGATGACGTAATCTGTGGTGTGGTTGTGTGGTCCCAGCCGGCAGTGGGGCCGATGGTGGCAGAGGACCTCCCGATTGACCCGAACGAGCCCATTTACTGCGACTGTCGCCGCGTGTCGTTCGGGCAAATGGTCGGCTGCGACAACGACGACTGCAAGTACGAGTGGTTCCACTTTGAGTGCGTAGGCCTCACGGACCAGCCGACCGGCAAGTGGTACTGTAAGGACTGCAAAGCGCTGCTTGGGATCAAGTGAGAGCAGGACTTGTGAGAGCAGGGCTCCGAATGGGGATTTTTAGGACTGGAATAACCCAAAACGTCCATCATTCCAACCACTGTCTTGAAAAAGGTTTATTGGGAATAACCCCTCTACTATTACCAAGAGATTCGACCTCCGTGCATCCTGTATAATACTACCTCTGTCACCGAAAAGTTGTCGTATTTGCACTTCTGAGCAGACTGTGGTGCGAAAATTGCACCAAATACACTGGGAGCGATTGCTTATTACTCGCCTTGACGCGCTGAATCGATTGATGCTATTTTCAGAGCAATTTGCGATTGACCCAAAAAATGACTTGATTTTAGTATACCCAAGTGGCACTCTGGCAAGGCAGGGTTTGAAAGTGCTCGCACCGCCCCACTTGTAACGGGCTCTCCTATCCCATTACATGGAGATTGATGTGGACCACATCATCTCGAGCGTGTACCACTGGGAGACGGTTACCAAGGTGGAACACCGGTACTACCGTGATGTACCGACGTGCATGAGATGACATCATGGGATGATGTCATGGAACATTCCAGCACATAGACACGTGGTGATTCAGAGTAATCATCACTGTCGTAATCATGTGCGGAATGATGGTTCCTGCTCTTGGTGAACAAGACAAGTGACGCG
>JAASGD010000117.1:0-36872 GCA_023334115.1 Globisporangium megalacanthum
ACAACAACAGCAACAACAACAATCTCAGCACAGAACGACGACGACAGGTCCACCGTTCCTCACGTCCTGTCTGCTTCCGCCACCACCCCTCCCATTGCTCACGATGCCGCCGCTCAAGAACAAGAAGCTCAAGAGCGAAGCCAGCACCACGACCTTCAATAACCACAATAACCACAACAACCACACTACCAGCAGCGCAGCGAGCGACAGCGGCTCGGAGCAACGCAAGCAGCTGCGGTGCTCATACCCCGACTGCCCCAACCTGCGGCGCTCCGCAGGCTTCTGCAACCGCCACAGCGGCAAGGTCTGCAGCGTCCCTGACTGTCTCAAGTCGGCGCTGAGCCGCGGCAAGTGCCCCGAGCACGGCGGCGGCTCGCGCTGCAAGAAGGACGGCTGCGCCAAGTTTGCGCAGACACGCGGACTCTGCAAGTCCCATGGCGGCGGCCGCCAGTGCAACATCCCTGGGTGCGCCAAGAACGCGCACCAGAACCGCCTCTGCCGGTCCCATGGCGGCGGCAAGCGCTGCGACTTCTACGGTTGCCCCAAGTGGGCCCAGCGCTCGGGCTATTGCTGCGCCCACACCAAGTCGGGCGACAGCACGTCCCAGCTCGCAGACAGCGCGCACGCGTCGGCGGCGTCGAGCCCAATCCTCGGCTCAACAGGAGTGCTCGCCATGCCGTCGCCCACGTTGATGTCGCCGCACCGCCTGCTGTCCCTGCTGCCGTGATGAAGCGATTGATCGCCACTACCACTCCCCCTCCGTCGTTGGAAGCGGGAGTCAACTGCTCCACGCACGCACTCAACTGAAGTACCCCCTCCTCCCTCCTCCCCCTCCATCCGCCTTAGAGCAAGTGTAAAGTATGCGTCGAATAGACACACTCGCAAGACTCGAACACTGTTGTTGAATGAGGCAGAAGACTGCGCTTGCGTGGCTGGTGGATGGCAAAGGCAACCACCGTCCTGGATGGGGTGGAGTGATGTGGTTCGCCTTCCTAGCTGCTCGCTTCCGTGGGCAAAAGTTACACGGGAGTGATCACGCCACGCTCGACAAGGTCTGGGACTTCCGCTGCGAGCCACGGAGCGAGCTGCAAGGCGGGAAGGAGAAGGCAATCACGTGGCACGACAAGAGCAGACACACAAGAGCGGCGGGACTGTCAGGGACCCACCCACCCACCGTTCCCACTCCTACGGACCCAACGAGAAATAATCAAACGCACTCCAAGCGCGAGGGCGTGGGCGATGCCGAAGCGAGGCACGTTCTTCTGCCAGAGCGGCGCAAAGTGGATCGTCAGGCAGATTTTGCTCCCTCTGCGCTCCCAACAAGCCGGATGAAGCAACCAGCCAGTCCGTCAGTCAGTCGTGCGGTCAGTACTAAGTGAGTGGGCACTAGACACCTCCATCTCCTTCCTTCCCAATGTGAGTGCACTCACACTGGGAAAGAAGTAGGAAAGAACAAGACAAGATAGAAGAAACCCCAGCGCACCTGTACATCTTGGCCGTCTTGCCTTCCAACTCGGGGATGCACAGCTCTGGGTTCGACACTGGGTACGTCGCTGGGATCTAGAGAAAAACCACACTCTCTCTCGCATCGTCAGCGTGCGACTGTCGGGTCGAGTCACTCACTGTACCTATAACTACAGTACGAGTCGTGTCTGTGGTTCGGACCTCAAACTCCAGGTCGAACTCGTAGCGGAGTCCGTTGTAGAACGACCAGCACTTGCCCGTCCACCTGCCAAGTCACAGAGTTAGTTCATAGAACAGTCAAGCAAAAACCACTTTGTCAAAAACCGACTTGGACCGTCTCGAACTTGCTGTCACTCGATTGACGGACTCACGCACCGCGTGCCGGTCTTGTTGGACTCGATCGTGAACCAGTCGTTGTCCGCCTCCTTGTTCATTTTGACATACTGTTGTCATGCTGAACAAGTTAGCTTGCGTGTCCATTTTCGACACCACAAAGTGTCAAAAATGTACGCTGGGTCGTCTGGCACGTCACGTGCCTGGATGAGTGCGAGGTACTCCTCCTTGAGGCGCACAGTCCAGTCGGCGCCGTCGCGCGGCCCCGCGCGCGTGGACAGCAGCGGGATCTTCTGCACCGTGCGCTTCGTGTCGTCGTCGATTGGCGCGTCCATGACTGAGCGAGAGAGAGCGAGCTTGTCTGGTGAGTGAGGGTGCGAAATTGGCAAGTGAGTTTGGTCATTTCATTTCATTATGGACAGCTCCTTCCTCTTCCATCACTGATCTCGACAGAAGGAACTCGAGCCTCTTCCTCACCGCTCCTTCGTCTCTGCCTTGATTGACACAGCGCTTCCTTCGTACTGATAGTACATCCCTATCGTCTCGATTGAACTATGGAGCGAACTGAGCTTAAAGTCGGCGTCGAGAAGCTCACACCCGCGTCGGACGGGATCCCCAACAACCAACGACACCTCTTTAATGAGCTTCTCGAAGTAGTTCAGACGTTCCAGGAGGAACAAGGCATCAAGAACGACAAGGAAAGCCACCAAGAAGACATACAGTGAGTGTATTTCAATCAGGAGCTCCTCGTGCTGTTAGTACACGAGCAGACTCGCTATCGAGTGAAACTCGTACCATTCTAGACGACCGGCGCGTCGACGCCAGTGAGCAGCGCCTCGTGCTTGGAGAGGTACTTGAGGATCACGCCGTTGGTCCAGCCAAAACCGAGCTGGGGCGTGTACTCGCCGCCGTTGCCAATGCCGCCTAGGACCGTGGCGTTGTACTTTTCAAACATCTGCCCCGTGTGCTGCCACCCGACGTAGCTCGCCCGCACGCATGTGCGCATGAGGTCGCGAGCGAGCGCTTGGGCCTGGAGCGAGTGCTTCCGGCTGAGCAGCCCTTCAATCACCATGTCCTGGACAGGCGGCCACGCGTTCGGCGCGTCCCATTGCTGGCCCGTGACGGTCGTCGTCGTCTGGATCCCGCCGACTTGGAGCAGTTGAGAGAAGCGCAGCGACGTGACGGCTCCTTCCGCCACGAGCGGGCTCTGCACAAGCCCCGGCGCCCACAGTGGCGCGTAGTTTGACGCCGACACGACAGTCGAGTGCGACTTGGTGTCGAGCAAATAGTCGCGCCAGCTCAGGCTCGGTGCGTGCCAGAACACGGCCTGGATCGCGTCCGCACGCACGTCCGCTGCTTGCGTAAACACTCTCGCAGCTGCGGCGTCTCCCAAGAGTGTGTGGAAGGCTGCGAGGTTCCGCTCGACACGGTACAACATCACATTCAGCTCCACAGGCACGACATTCGACGTGTCGATCGACGTGAGCTCCTTGCCGTCTCGGAACCAGCGGCTGCTAAAGTCCCAGCCGCTCTCCGCTGCTGCGATGATCTCGTTGTAAAAGCCGCGCTTGAGTGCGTCCACAGTTGCGCTCGTCGCGTTCCCAAACGCACGGATAGCGCCCGTGACGTCTTCCCGGTACGACTCGGGGCGCGGCTCGCCGACCGTCGCGACGTACCGGTTCAGCGTGTACTCGCGCTTGCCGCTCCAGCCAAACGGGCCCGCGTTCGCCTGGACTTTCACCGCGTGGCTCGACGATGGGCCGTCTTGCATCCAGTACGCGTACTCGCGCTCCAGGAGCGGGACGGCGACACGGAGGTAGTCGAGGTCGACAGTCGGAGTCGCGTCACTGGCGGCCTCTGGCTTCCCAGCTTCGGCCACAGCCTTGACCATGTCGGAGAGGAGTGGCGGCTGGGACCGCGTGAGGTAATAGATGCGGCCGCCGTTCGGGACAAAGCCGTACTCAGCCACGTACTCGAGCAAATTGTCGACGACGCTCCGTGCAGAGTACTTCATGTTGCTCACCAGGAGGCCCTGGACGATCCAGTACGAGTCCCAGTAGTACGTCTCGCGGAAGCGGCCACCGGGTACGACCCGCAGGCTCTGCGGCCGCGGCAGTTGCGGCAGCGGCGTTGTGTGCAAGAACGAGCTCACAATCTGCTCTTGTGGGACGCGTCCGAGCACTTTCCAGAGCTTGTGGAGCCCGAGAGCCCAGTCCCGGAACGCAGGACTCGCGATCGCAGCGATCGCAGGTGGGAGCGGACTTTCTCTGTAGTCAATTGGCTCGACCGCGACCATATCCGAGCCTGGTTCGTCAAAGTGCTCGTCGAGGAACGTCTTGAGCCGCGTCGCTCGCTCGGTTTGGTTCATTGCCGCCCACTGAGCGCCGACTTGCGCTAGAAACGCACTGTACGCTTGCGGGATCGACGCAGCGCTGCTCGCGTTCTTGAGCGGCATATCGACAAAGTGTTTGCTGTCGTCAAAGACCCGGTTCAGCTGCACGTCATGGAGCAGTGCGCCGCGGGTGTAGATGTCCATGAGCGCTGGGTCCGGCGCCGCTGCTGTGAGGAGCGGCTTGGCCGCGGCAGCAGCCGCGAGGAGCGAGAGGATCTTCATGTGTGTGTCGAGGAGAGAGAGAGGAAGGTAGGAGGAGGCTTGCTGGCTGCGAAGCAAATGCAAGAGTGAGTAGAGGAGAAACTGCGACACTGTCGAGTGTGCAGGTGGGTGTCTCTTGCTTGCCGCGCGAGGACAGGTGCCTCCCTCGAAAGGTGCTCGTCGCCATCATCAAGAATTCCGGAATTCCCTGGCTTCAGCGATCTTCAGGTTCAAGTACAGAGGGAAAGTCGGTGGGGCGAATCCAGAGGACAGGATCAATCATTTCGACCTGGAACTTCCAGTGAAAGTGCGCCGAGTCACTCCGAGTAACAGTCCCAGTAACAGTGTTTGTTTGGTGTCGAGAGCATTGTCGAGGGCATGGCCACAGCGGATACTGAACAGTACTCGATGCTCGGACCCCAATACGCAAGGTTTGGGGGAGTGCGCGCGTTGCTTGGACTCACATCTTTCCTTGTGCGGACAGGCAGCTTCAAGGTGAGTGAGTGCACCAGTATCAAGTCGCCGCCACGTCGCGGAGAAGGAGAAGGACGAGCTGCAAGCGGTGGGATTCACACCGACGCTCGGCACCTGTCTGGTCTAGAGTGTACACTACCGTAGGTGCGAACAAAAGGCCACGAGAATACTGGAGTACACACTGTACCAACCGCGGTTTTGGCCGTGTGCAAGCAGCTGGAGCAGCCATCACGCCCAAAAGTTCAACCTCGGCGCACATATCGACAACTTGCGCGATTCTCTGTGTCGCCCCGCACGACACGCGCCAGCGACATTGCAGTCTCTGGTTTCTTCACGCGTGGCACACGTGTCGCTATTACATCGGTCGGATCAACGCTGGCAACAGCGTTACGTTACGTCACCACCGTCACCACAGCAGGAGAACTTCATGAACGTTGGAGGTTTGGGTACCAAACCCACGCTAACTACCTTGTTGTGTGTGTGATGTGTCGCTGGAGTGGGTCGGTGCTATGGCTCCTGCTGGTCGAGTACAAGGTGTCCGTCCTTGTGAGGCGCGAGTCTCAAGGTGGCAGGGGCGAATTAGGGTTTCGTGGCAAAATAGGGATTTCGGATCAGAGTGCATGTAAACTCTCGTTTTCGAGAGCCACAGCACGTCCGCCGCCTCCGCACCCGCTGCCCTCGCTTCTCTCTTCCAACAACAGCAGCAGCCATGTCGACGTACGAGAAGACGCTGATCCCGCCGCTCAACTTCTCCATGGTCGCGTCCGGCGTCTACCGCTCGGGCTTCCCGAACCGCAAGAACCACGCGTTCCTGCAGCAATTGGGGCTCAAGTCCGTCCTGTGCGTGCCGCTTGCCCGCTCGCTGGGGCTCCCGACTGTTTACTTCCCTGAGTGCCGCCCCACCATACGCTGACCACCACCTTCTTGCGCTATACCGTCCTCGCAGCTACTTGTGCCACCAAGCGCACCAGGCGGACAACTTGGCGTTCTTTGAGGAGAACGGCATTACCGTCTTCCAGTGTCCCATCGACGGCAACAAGGTGCTTGGTCGAGCAAGCGAGAGCGCAGCTCGCTGGTGGCGTTCCAGAGCTGACGCGCGTGTGTATCGTGCGAGCGCAGGAGCCGTTTATCAGCATCAACCCCGAGTCGATGGCCGATGCGCTCCGGCACCTCCTTGGTGCGTTGCAACTGTTGTGCCCGACTGGACGGAACTGGCTGGTCACAAAGAGTACTGACACAGGGATGGCGCTCGTGCGACAGACGTGCGGAATCACCCGATCCTGGTCCACTGCACAAAGGGAACGGTGCGTGTCCGGCGTATGTGCCGCGCTGAGTTTGTCACGTCCCCACTCACACTGGCGCCCGATGCTGTGGCCATCCAGCACCGCACGGGCTGCGTCATTGGCTGTATGCGCAAGATGCAGAACTGGTCGCTCACGTCCATTATCGACGAGTACTGTCGCTTCGCTGGCCCCCGCATGCGGCTCCTGGACCAGCAGTTCATCGAGTTCTTCTCGCCCATCGCGTACGACGAGCGCCAGAAGCCGCGATGGATCTACTGACGACCTGCGTAGGTCTACTTATTGTACCAAGCGATGCTCACGAGACGTCCAAGCCACCAACCCCCATTCCAGTCTCAAGTCTCAAGCCCACCCTCCCTCCCATCGTATCACCACGTGACTGCGTACGACAGCGAAGGCGTGAACTTGTACACGTGTATTTCGCACTGTGCTCGACCAGAACTGGTACCTGCCGAGACAACCAGCGCCTCACCCACTCGCCAGAACGCCCCCAACGCTCGCTCTCGTCCCGACAAGCGCAGCAAACGAGCGCACTGGTGGCGAGGACCAGACGGCGCCTCGCCTACGCACTGGCCTTGTACGCTGAGCCGTCGCCAAACTTGGCGACCCAGTCCTGGTTCTTGAACGGCGCACCAGGCCACGACTTCTGGAAGTGGTCTTCCGGCTTGAACGACGACGGGTCTTCAATGCGCTCCACGAGCTTGTGCTTGAACTTGCGGATCAAGCCCTGCACTGGCCACGCGGCGGCGTCCCCGAGCGCGCAGATCGTGTGGCCTTCAATCTGGCGCGACACTTCTTCGAGCATCGGGATCTCCTCCAAGTCGGCTTCGCCCTTCTCCATCCGCGTGAGGATCGACTCCATCCACCCGGTCCCTTCGCGACACGGCGTGCACTGGCCGCAGCTCTCGTGCGTGTAAAAGTGCGACAGCCGACGGATCGCACCGACCATGTCGACGCTCTTGTCAAAGATCGTGACAGCAGCAGTGCCGAGGCCCGACCCGCCACGCTGCTTGAGGTCGTCAAAGTCCATCATGATGTCCTGGCACAGCTCTTCGTCGAGCACTGGCACGGACGAGCCGCCAGGGATGCACGCTTGGAGGTTCGCCCAGCCGCCACGGACGCCGCCACAGTGGCGCTCAATGAGGTCCCGGAGCGGAATGCTCATCTCTTCTTCGACCGTGCACGGGTTGTTCACGTGGCCCGAGATGCAAAAGAGCTTCGTTCCGGCGTTGTTCTTTCGGCCCATGCTCGCAAACCACGACGCGCCGCGACGGAGAATCGTCGGCGAGACCGCGACCGTCTCGACGTTCGTGACTGTCGTTGGGCAGCCGTAGAGCCCCGTGTTCGCGGGGAAAGGCGGTTTGAGACGCGGCTTCCCTTGGCGGCCTTCCAAGCTCTCGAGCAGCCCTGTCTCCTCGCCGCAAATGTACGCGCCCGCGCCGCGGTGGAGGTACACGTCAAAGTCGTACCCACTCCCGCACGCGTTCTTGCCCAAGAAGCCTTGTTCGTACGCTTCGTGGATCGCTTCTTGGAGGATCAGCGCTTCGTTAAAGAACTCGCCACGAATGTAAATGTACGCGGCCCGCGCGCGCATCGCAAAACCAGCAATGAGACACCCTTCCACGAGCTTGTGCGGGTCTTTGCGCATAATCTCGCGGTCCTTGCACGTCCCGGGCTCCGACTCGTCAGCATTCACGACGAGGAATGACGGGCGACCGTCCGTTTGCTTCGGCATGAACGACCACTTGAGCCCAGAAGGGAAGCCTGCGCCGCCACGGCCACGGAGCCCCGAGTCCTTAATCTCTTGCACGATCCACTCGGGGCCCATACAGAGCAAGTCCTTCGTGCGGAACCAGTCGCCGCGACGCTGCGCGCCGTCCACGCGCCACGTGTCTTCGCCGTACACGTTAGTAAAGATGCGGTCCTCGTCCTTGAGGCCGCCGTACACGCGCGTCATGGCCGCGCCGTCCGCGCCCGCCTGGAATGCACACATGGGCGTAAGGTGGTCAGTCGTTATGGTGGTGAGGAGAACGATGACGTTTGACAACGCAGGCGTACCGTGTTCGCGACCGCCGCACTGGCGCGGAAGCCACGCGTCTGCGCGCGCACCGCCTGCTTGGCGACGCTCGCGACTGCCGCCTTCATCGTTCGCTCGAGCGTCCTTCCTTCCTGCCTGCCTGCCTCCCTTCCCAGCAGCTGAGCTCACTGGGACTTGTGCGCCGAAGTCGAAAGTGCTCGTCGCTCAGAGCCACACACGGGAGCACGACCCCCAGAATTCCTCCCCCTCACTTGTGTTCAGTATGCGGCTCAGGTGAGTGGATAGTGATAAAACCAACGATTGTATTTGAGAGGGAATCGGACTTTACGCGCTACATGCTGTAGCTGTCTGTCTATTTTTGAATTTGGTTTTTGTTCAACTGAAGAAACCGCCGAACGGCAACATGCACGTAGGTGACCCGGGTGCCGCGAGTGCTATGGACCCACTCGCGACACCACTGGCCACCGCCGCCACCACCGCAAGCAGCAGCCACCACGAACCACGGCGTGTACATCGATTCGACGACCACTTTACGCTCTCTCCTATCACAGCAGCTGAGCGCTTCACGCTCGACATGCCACCCACCCCTCCACCTCCCCACCACCAGCACCACCAGCACCATCACCAGCAACCCATGGACGTCGACGCGACTCCGCCACCTCTTACGAATCGTCCGCTACTCTCAGTCTTTGACTGGGACGACACGCTCTGTCCGAGCTCATGGCTCCACCGCACCGGCGTGCTCGCGCCCCACAGCGTCACAGGCGAGCCACTGACTGCTCCCATCGCAGCTGCGCGCTTCGCTGCGCTCCCTGAGCGGCGCCGTCAGCGCTTCGCACAGCTCGAAGCGCACGTGCTCGCATTGCTCCAGCGCGCTCTCCTCGCAGGTCCTGTGTTTATCATCACGGCTGCAACACTACAGTGGGTCGAAGCCTGCGCCGAGCGGTTCTTGCCCCGCGTCCACGCGCTCTTTGCCCCACACACTGCGAATGGCGTGCGGGTCGTGAGTGCGCGCGAGTGGTACCAGCACCACGTGCGTCGCGAAGGCGACCCGATGGTGTGGAAGCTCGCAACGTTCGACGCGCTCTGTGCGCACCTGCAGCTGGAAACCGTCCACCGGCAGCTCCAGCGCCGCGTCGACTTTGTCTCGATTGGCGACTCGGTCTTTGAACGCGACGCGTGCCGCCAGCTCGAGACGACAGCGCCAGGTGTGGTCCACGCGAAGACGCTCAAGTTTGTCGACCGCCCGAGTCTCCAGGAGCTGCTGGACCAAGTCGCGCTCGCCGCGTCGCTCTACGAGCGCATCCGCAGCCACACTGGCAGCCTCGACCTCCACGTCACGCGGCACGCGCAGCGACAGAAGGGCGGCCCGACTCTGCGGATTGTCCAAGTGGAGCTCTTGGCGTTGAATGAGCAGACGGCCCACGACAGTAGTCGTTTAAAGGCGACACAGGCACACGGAGCTGCGTCGGCGTCTGCCTCGGCGCCGGCGTTCCGTATACGGAGCCACGCGCTGCACGCAGCGTCGCGGTTTGCGATGGACGCGCGCGAAATGAGCGCATCGAGCCGCATTGGCGCTTGAGACGCACCGATTTAAATGAGATGAGATGGGTTATTGAAGAGAGATTCTCTGAGACAGAATGAGGAGGAAGGACAGCAGAAGGAAGCGAGTTTAGAGTAAAGAGTACTGATACATTAGAAAGAACTTGCTCGTTCGTGGAGCTGTTCATTATTCATTCATTCCGCTTGCTCTCGTTCTCGGGAGCCGTCATCGCTTGGTTGCTTCCTTCTCTCTCTCCCACTCTCTCGCTGACTCTCTGACTACACGTCGCGGTCGATGCCCTCGAGGAGGTTGCCGTACTTAGCGAGGTACTTGAGGATCACGCCGTTCGTCCAGCCAAAGCCAAACTGCGGGATGTACTCGCCGCCGAGGCCAATGCCGCCCACGACCGTCGCGTTGTACTTCTCAAACATGAGCCCCGTCTTCTGCCACGCCACGTAGCCTGAGCGCACCCACGTGCGCATGAGGTCCCGTGCGAGCGCTTGGGCTTGGCGCGAGTGCGAGAGACCGAGGAGGCCTTCAATGACCATGTCCTGCATCGGCGGCCACGCGTTCGGGCCGTCCCACTGTTGGCCCGTGACTTCCGTCGTCGTCTGGATCCCGCCGACCTGGACGAGCCCCGAGCTACGCAGCGACTCAATCACATTCTCTGCAGTCTCAGCGTCTTTAATGAGCTCGCTCGACCACAGCGGCGCGTAGTTCGACACCGCGACGACTGGCGAGTGCGACTGCGAGTCGAGCAGGTAGTCGCGCCAGCTTTGGGCTTTTGGGCTCCAAAACACCGCTTGGATCGCTTCGGCGCGCGTCGCAGCAGCGCTAGTGAAGAGCGCCGCGGCGTCCGCGTTCCCAAGCAGCGCGTGGAAATGCGCCAAGTTGCGTTCAAACCGGTGCATCATCACGTTCAGGTCCACGGGCACGACGTTCGACGTGTCGCTTGTCGCCATCGACTTGCCGTCCTTGAGCCAGCGGCTGCTAAAGTCCCACCCGCTCTCTGCCGCCGCAATAATGTCGTTGTACAAGTGCGCCTTAAGTGCGTCCACACTCTCGCTCGACTGGTTCGCATCGTCTTTGAACGCCAGCGTCGCGTCGTGAAAGTCTTCTCGGTACGACTCGGGCCGCGGCTCGTCGGCGTTCGCAACGTACCGGTTCAGTACAAACCGCTTTGGCTCGGTCCCGAGCGAGTGCGCGGTTGTCTCGACTTCGACTGCGTGCGTCGACGGCCCAAGCTGCATCCAGAACGCGTACTCCTTCTCGAGGATCGGGACCGTCGCTCGCAGGTACTCAATGTCGACAGTCGTCCCAGCCGAGCCGCTGGTGTTGTCGTCGTCTGGGTGCCCAGCTTCCGCCACCGCCTTGACCATGTCGGAAAGCAGCGGAGGCTGGGACCGGGAGAGGTAGTAGATGCGGCCGCCGTTCGGGACAAAGCCGTACTCAGCCACGTACTCGAGGAGGTTGTTCACGACGCCACGGGCTGTGAGGCGCATGCCGCTGACAAGCAAGCCCTCGACGATCCAGAACGAGTCCCAGTAGTAGCTCTCCCGGAAGCGACCGCCAGGGACCACAAGGACGTTCTGGGTCCGTGGGAGCGATGGGACGCGCGGCGCGTGCAGAAACGAGCTCACGACGTGCTCCTGCGGCACGCGGCCGAGCACTTTCCAGAGCTTGTGGAGCTGGAAGCCCCACTCACGGAACGCAGGGCTCGTAATCGCGTCGATTGCAGCGGGGACGGTGCTCTCTTGGTAGTCGAGTGGCACGACAGCTGCCATGTCCGTGCCCGGTGCGTCAAAGTGCTGGTCGAGAAAGACTTTGAGCAGCAGCACGCGCTCTGATTGGTCCATGAGCATCCACTTGGGGCCAATCTGCGCCAAGAACGAGCTGTACGCGTGCGGAATCGCCGCCGCGGAGCTCGACGCCTTGAGCGGCATGTCGACAAAGTGCTTGCTGTCAGCAAACACGTGGTTCACTTGCACGTCGTGGAGCAGCGGACCGCGGCAGTAGACGTCACGGAGCGCTTGGAGCGAGTTCGGGACCACCTGCGCTGCAGCGGCAGCGGCAGTACGCAGGTGGTGGTGGCTGCTGCTCGGCGCGCGTGCGACGGCGAGGGCTACGGACGACGAGAGCGTCATGAGTCCGAGTAGCACGAGCGCGAGCAGCAGCAACGGGTGACGGCGCGGGGACGCGGTAGAAGGCGGAATGAGCTCCCGGGACAGCAGCCACGCGCTGCTGGAGCTGCTCAGGGTGGCCCCTCCTGGGAGAGCGCTACTCACGGGCGTTTCGATGGCCATATCCAGTGAGCGCCCGGCGCTTGCGCACTCGCTTGCGAAGAGCGACCAGCCGATCCACTCACTCACACTCACTATGGGACGGCACTGGCTCGGTCGCACGCGCTGAAGCGAGCTCGCTCGCCGCTTCGCTCCAGCAGACTAGACTTTGACTGGCGCGCGCGCGTGGAGTGAGTCGGATTCGGCGGATCCAATAATGAGAGCGAGTCGCAGAGAGGACTCGCTCTCTTTCACATTGGACGCTGAGCTTTTTTGCAAACAGCTCCGACTCAGTTGTGTGGAAGACAGAACAAGCGCGGACCGGTCGCTCCGGGCAAGCAAGCGAAGCGATGCTTGCAAAGCGTATGGCACACCCCGTTACAACAGCGAAAAGTTGGTTGGTTGGGGAGCCGCACGACGATGATGGCGACAAGAACTGCATGCAACACACGTTTGGATTTTTCGGTTGAGGGCGGACAGTCAGTCTGCGAGAGAGAGCTGGTGCTGGCGCGAGCAATTCTTGGTTCCAGCACTGCTGCTTTTGCTGACCTGAGAGAGAAAAACACACCGCCACCATACTCACGAATCTGAGACCCCGAGCTTGAAGTTCAGCGCGACAAAGAGGAGGCAGGCATGGCATACAAATGCAACCTTTCGGGGAACGAACAGCGCCGAGCTCTGAGAGCCCTCAGCTGAATAATGCCATTTTCAAGCTCCTGCCTCCCAAAGCTCAAAACCAGCTCGGGGCTTAGCGTGCATGCGCGCGCTGAGCGTCGGAGCACACAAGCCGGACTCGTAAACGTTCAACTGACTGAGCTTGCTTGAAAGAGCATGCGAAAGCGGGCGATGGTGCGACACGTTGGCGTGGCTTGAAACTTTAGGGTCATCATTTCCAACACGCTGGTTGTGGTTGGTTATCTTCGAGGACGTCATTCATCTAAGTTCGGGTCGAAAGTCCCTTGACTCGAAACCGCTCTTCGAGGACACTTCAGTTGCGATGGCCATTCTAATCTGCTTCCGAAACGACGTCTGCTCTTGGCGTCATGCGAGCAGTCTTGGCCAATTTGTGCGCATGTTCGTGTGACGCGGAGCTTCGCGTTGGCTGCCATTCGGTCTTTTTGTGATAAACATGTGAGAGCGCTTGGAATGCCGACAACCATGTACAACAAGTACAATGCGTCCTGGTGCAAAGTGCACGGCAAGGTCGCAACTAGGAAGCCCAAACGCCAGTCCCCAAGCGAGTCCTCGGCAACGCATTTGCCGAGGCGACTGCGGCAGGCACGTACTGAGGCCTCATGCGCCGAGCCTCCAGATAAGACGTCGATGGTATCTATCCAAAAGTGTCGAGCTCTGTTCGTATCCGCTCGCTTGTTTTAGATCTCCGCTCTGACGAGCGCTCAGGGAGACTGGACACCCATGGTTATGCCTAAAGCAATATGCTTCGCTACCGGACCCTCACGCTTCCGTGGGCGTCCATCACTTCCGCTACAGCCGACTCCTACGCAACACCACCAGCAACGCAAGCAGCCTATTCTCCTCTCCTCAAGTGACCGATCCCGTCTTCACCTCACTATGAAGATCGCCAGCATCGTGTCCACACTCACCCTCGGTGCCTCGGTTGTGCACGCCGCGCAGTTGGCCGCTGACTTCCCAGGTATCTGCACGTCTGTAGCGGACTGCAAGGTGTACGGCGGCAACTACGCGTGCGTGTCGGTGGACTCGAGTGTCGCTGGACTCGAGAACCTGAGCATGTGCGTCCCGGGCGGCGACACTGTGTGCAGTGGCCAGATCTCTGGCGCGTGCCCGACGTTTGCGGCATGGCCAAAGGCGTACCGTGTCGTGCAGCCTGTGTGCGTCCTCGTGCCAGTGCTCAACTGCAACAAGAAGTTCGCAGTCTCCGCCGGCTCTACTACCGGGGCGGATGCTGGTGTCGGTGCCGCGTCCACGACCGGCAGCGGCACTGTCGAGTGCTACGTCCGGAACTTCACGACCGCGACGCAGTACAAAGTCGTTGAGGGCATCTACCAGTGCGTCGACTACGCCAAGTACCTCTCGTCCAACTTTGGGTACCTCCAGAACCTCACGGATGCCACCACTGCAGCGTGTGCGTACAACGCGACTGCCAAGACACTTTGCTCGGGTCAGGGTACGTGCACGCCCAAGAGCTCGTTCGCGCAAGAGTACCAGTGCAAGTGCAACAAGGGCTACGACGGCACTGCGAACTGCAGCACGGTCACGAGCAACCAGTGCAGCAGTCTCGGGCAGTGCGGGACGCTCGGCACGTGCACGGTCTCAGCTGGCGCGGCGACCGGCGCGTGCTCGTGCAAAGCCGGTTCGACAGGCAACCAGTGCACCAAGTGTGACGCGACGTCCACGTCGGCGTGCAACAGCCACGGGACGTGCGACGCCACCGGCGGCGTGTGCACGTGCGCAGCCAAGTACTCGGGTCCGTTCTGCACAGACTCGACGACCGGGACGACGACGACGACGCCAAAGCCGTCGTCTGAATCAGCGCGACTGGGTGCGTTCGTGGCGACTGCGATCGCGACAGGGACGGTGGTTGCGGCTGCTGTCGGCGCGATGACCTTTGCATCGTAAGGTCGACGGTCGATCGCAGCGCAGGTCTCCTGTGCCCTTCCTTCCCATCCTATGTATGAACCAATCAATCCCTTCCCATCAGGCTCTCCAGTCCTCCCACAGGCGCTCGTTCGGTCGGTCGTTCCACTCAAGTGTTACTATTGCTGCTTCGCCTCCCGTTCGCACCGAGTCGTCGGCGACACGGGGGCTCGTTACTCGGTCGAATGTACTTTCACTCGATCGTCTATGTGGGTGGGGTGGGGTGGGAGTGATGGATTCGCAGGAGGAAGCTCTTTCGCAGGGTCCGTCCGTCCGAGAACTCTACCGCCGGGTCTCAAAGCACACGTTCGCGGCCGCCTGCACGTCCCCACTCGTCTTCCGCAGTGCGTCGCACGCAACGTCGGGACTAAACCCCATGTCCACGAGGCTCTGGACACGCACGGACCGGCGGAAGCGGATCACGAGCGGCCGGGACTGGACTTTGATCATGTTGAGCGCGCGGTCGACTTGGTAGTGCTGCAACGGGTGGCCGTTCGCTTGCAGTACGAGGTCAAAGAGCCCAATCTGCCCGCTCTTCTCGGCGCCAAACAACTCGCCGTGGACGCCGCGTGGGAAGCTCGTGACGCAGAGCTCACCGCCGACCTTTTCGAGGTACATGCCGAGCACAACTGCGTCGTCGCCAAACTGGACGTCGTACTCGCCGACGCCCGGCGTCGCATTCATCGACAGCGTGCGCGGCATCATGGCGATCGCTGACGACACGGGCGTGATGTTGATCTTCATGATGGAGCTCCGCCGCTTGAGCTCACCGAGTTCAAACTCGCGGTCACTCTGGACGCGCAGCATCATCACCTCGGCCGGGTCGGTGCTCAGTGCGGTTGCCCCCACCGCTGCTGCGACTGTGTGGCTCGTCCTGGGGGCGGTCGGGCTGCCGTCAGGAGTCGCGGGCTCTTCCTCAGCGACGCTGCCAAGGTGCGGCCGTCGGGGTGACGGCGCGTCGTCTTCGTCCGCCACCTCTTGGATCGACATCTCGGTTTGCATGGACGAGAACGAGTGGCTCTTGCGCCGCTGCTCCGACGCTTGCGCGGCCGCCTCGGACAAGCTAAACAAGCTGATCGACGAGTCCTTGCGCTGGTCTGGGAGCTCATAGAAGAAGAGCACAGGCTGGAAGCGGCCGTTCAAGCACTCGTTGATGACGTTCTGCCACGAGCCGACTTCAATCACGCGGCTGTCGTCAAAGAGCAGCCACATCTTGTGCGCCGTGCTGTAAAAGAGTGCGACGTAGTGGCGACCGTAGTAGCACACGAGGCCGCGGAGACGGTACGTGGTGCGGACGCCGCCGTTCTTGAAGCGCACGGCGGGCCCCGCGGCATCAAAGCACTTGGCGAGGTCGACGCGGTCGCCAAAGTTCGTCAGCAAGCTCCGGACTTGCTGCTTCGTCGCCGACGTCGTGGCCCAGAGGACCGACATGGCAAAGACCATGGGGAAGCGGTGGATGAGCCGCTCTTTCGTGTACTTGCCGTCGCAGCTGTCAGCGTCGCACGCCGGCGCGACGTCGCCTTGCTCGAGCGAAATGTGGCGCACCATGTGTTCCATGGACTCGTACGACTTGCTGTACAAGTCGCTCGCGTACGTGGTGAAGATGAGGTTGCTGTAGTCCCGCATGACCGTGTGGTGGCACGCGCCGCACGTGTACCGGTCGTAGATCTGGTGGCTAAACACAAGGTGCGGGATGCTGTTCTCGTCAAAGACCGCGTGCGGCGGCTCCGAAGCGGCGGATTCGGCCTCGACTGGGTCGTTGTCGTGGCTCACGAGCCGCACGAGCGACTTGACCATCGCCGTCGTTTTCTGCGTCTCGCTGATCTCCGTCGCGTCTGTCTGCTGGTGCATGAGGTTGAGGAGTGCGAGGAGCGTCTCTTCTGCGTCGTACATGGCGCCTTCCTGGAAATTCTTGTCGGCTGCGTACAGGACGCTCATGCCTTTCCGGAGCGCGCGCGAGTGGATCGTGCCGCTCGAAATGTCGTCGTACTCCATCATAATTGCCTATAATAGGAAGAGATTCAGCACGAATTGTCAGTCTGAGTCTGATTCTGATTCTGAGTCTGATCCATCCACAATGGAGCCAGTCATCCCATCACGCACCTTGAGCGCACGCAAGACGTTCGACTCGACCGTCCGGGCGTCGCCTTTGATCTCGACGTGCAGCAGGAAGTGGCGCATGGACGTCAAGTGCCAGAAGCTCTGGGGGGTCACATCGTAATCACAAGAGAGTGTGAGAGGTCGCCTTCCTTCTCGTTGCCATACGCACTCACGCACTCGCCCGTACCTGGATCACGACATTCAGGAAGCAGCTGTTCTCGCCTGTCGTACACACACACAAGTACCATCCATATCAGAGCCCTGTAACGTGTGCCCACAGGCGGTTCCAGTCGCAGCGGCGTGCTCACCAGAGGCGTTCAAGAGGCCGCGGTGCACCGACGCGCCTTTGACCCACATGTTCGGCTGTTTGCTGCCGAGTGCGGGCTTTGCAGGGCTCGTGTCGCTGCCTGCAGTCGTCGTTGTGCTCGTAGTCGACTCGCCAAAGCTCCGGTTCCCGAGCGACGCGAGCGTTGGCGCTGCAGTCGGCCACTGGCTCTCCGCGCCGCCGTTCGTAATGAGCCGCAAGTGCCGGATCCACTCGCTCGCAGCCTGAGCGAGCGGCGCGTCGGCTTCGAGCACGCGGTCGCCATTGTCGCTCTGCTGCACGACGCTCACGAGGAACGCGAAGCGGCGCCCGTCCCACGGTGCGACGCCGAGGACTTTAAACGTCTTGAGTGGCTTCACCGAGCCGGCCGTGAGGTCGCCTGAGGACGGCTGGAACTTGAACGTCGAGAGCAGCTGCGTGTCTTTCGCGAGCACGCAGTAGCGCATGTGGCGCGGGCGCATGTTGACCATCGAGCGCGTCTTGAGGTTCAACCAGCCGCGGTGCACGATCTCGCCAAAGGCCGAGAGGAGCGGCCCGTCGTCGGACGGCAGCGGCGTGGGCTGCATATGGATCGAGAGGCTGCCAGCGAGCGAGGGCGAGAGCTTTATGGTTGGCAGCGGCGCGCGCTTTGGCGGCGGCGGCGAGCAGGGCGGCGGCAGCGCGCAGACAGCGTCGGCAGCAGCAGCGGTCGTGGTGGCGGCCAGCGAGAGAGTCACACGCTCGCGAGAACGTACGACCGTGCACACGTACTGGAGCTTCCTTCTCTTCTTGCAAAGTGGTGAGAGAATAAATAAAAAACCCGAGGCGGATGCGAAAAAGAGCCGCTCGCTCGCTTTTGATTGGCGGGTTCAGTGCGCTGGCGCCACAAGGTGGAGAGCAAAAAGGCGAACTGGAAGTATTTCCGCTCGTGTTGCTCGGCCGTGCGAAAAGATCGGGTGCGTGTAACATAGCGTTTTTACGCTTGGAAAAGAGCGACATGACGCGTCGCTCTATTTGAACGAGCGGGACCTTTCTCACTCCTCCTCCTCCTCTTCGCCGCTACTCGCTGCCGCGGCCGCTTGCTGGTCATCCTCGCTGCTGCTGTCGTTGTCCAAACCGGCGCGCGTTCGGTGCGTGGCGACGCGACGACTGCGCCGACGACGCGGCGACGACGAGGGCGACTGGCAAAGTGGCCGGCATAACGTCAGACTCAGTTGGATGCGGGACAGAGAAAGACAGACAACAAACACAAGAGTCCACACACACACACGCACCCGATCGCCGCTGGCGTCCCGACCGCCACTGTGACGGAGCCGCGCACTGCGGCGCTCGGGCTCGGCCTCGGGCTTCCGCTTCGCTTGCTTGCGCGTCGGCTTGCGCGGCCGGTCGTCAGCTGATCCTCCGCCGCTATCGTCGCCCTCGTCCTCATTATCGTCGTCCGTGTCGGACGCATTGTCCCCTTCTTCTTCTTCCTCCTCCTCCTCCTGCTCGTCGTCTTCTTCTTCTTCTTCGGACTCGACGCGGTACGTCACAGTGCGGCGGTTTCGCGTCGACCGCCGGACGCCAAAGCCGTCGTCGTCGACGTGCGAGCCGAGGCCCGCGAGTCCGCCTACGAGCAGCAGGTGGGGCATCCGCGCGAGGCGCATGGCGCTCTGCTGCTGCTTCTTACTGCGCCGCTCGAGGGACTTGAGGACGCTGCCAGTGACGCGCTGCCAGAGCTGCAGGTCCGCGGTCTCGCACGAGAGCGAGAGCCACGTGACGAGCGACTGGAGCGACGCGAGGTCGTCGCTCACAGTCTCCCACACTCCGCTCTCGAGTGCGTCGGTGGAAGCTGAGGCCGCACTCCGACAGACCCACACGGTGCCTTCGAGCACAGACGGCGCGTCCTCAATCGTCCAGTACGTCCGGCCCGCCGCGTCGGTCCCTGTTGGCTCGTCACGCTGGATTGTGTAGCCAGCCACACAAGCGGATGAGTGACCACAGTGATGTCGTGTCCGCTCTACAAGCACCAGGGCGCGATACGTACGAGTGCGTCCCCTTCCTGGTCCCCAATGCGCTCGATGAGCGTGTCGTTGTCGTCAAACTGCGCTTCACAGAGCCGCTTGAGGACTGCGACGCGGTCAGAAGCACCAAGGGCGGCGTAGAGCTCTGCTGTCGCGACTGCCGCCGGCTCCTTCTTGGCTGAGGACGACGCCGACGGTTTGCCAGACGCGATGAACGCGTACAGCGCGTCCGACCGCGTCTTGAGCGTCGAGTCGGCAAAGAAGCGCGCAAGGCTAACGGTCCAATCGTGGTTCCTGGAGACCGGAAGACGACGTTAGAGTGAGGAGAGGAGACAACCCACCACCACGACGTGATGGAGGACGGACGGACGGACGGACGCACTTGGAGACGGTGGCTTCCACGTTGCGGAGGAGGCGGAGATGGAGCTCTTCCATGAACTTGCTGGCCGTTGGCTCAATGAGTGCGTCCGCCAAGTTCTGCGAACAAGAGAGAGCGAAAGAGAGACGACCAACGCCAAGACGGTCGTCAGATGACTATGAGAGCGTGCGTGGCAGCAAGTCGAACGCACGAACGAACGCCTCACCGTGATCGTCGCGTCCATGGCGATCTTGAGCCCCATGCGCCGAAAGCGCTTGAAGAACTGGAAGACGGTCGCAAAGTCGCTCTCAGTATGCAGCGCGTGGTACTTGTGCGACGGCTCGAGCGGCACGTGCACGGAAGGGAGGCTACTGACAACGCCCTCTGCGTCAGCCTCTGGCAGCTCCGTCTTCCGGTCGAGCGCAAACTGGCAGCGACGGCAGTGCCAGTCATCGATCGGGTCCTCGACCTCCACACCGTAGCATTTCTGTCATCCACGACGATGGCAAGTACTCACGTCAGCGTTTCCCTCCCTCCATCCATCCACCTGCGACCGAACGCACCTTGTGCACAGTCATGTCGCACTCGAGGCAGCGCAACTCGCACCGACTCGTGTCCTCGGTCCGCGCGCTGTCGCACACGCGGCACGGGTCGTTGATGTGGATCCGGCGCTGCACGAGCTTCTTCGCGCTGGAAGCGCCGGCGTCCACCGCCGTCTTCTTGTCCTTCGCTGGCGGCGTTCCGCTCGCACGCTTTGGCGCCGCGTCTGCTGGTGCAGCGACCGCCTCGCCATTGCTGTCGTTCTCACTGGCGCTGCTCTTGGAAGCAGTGTCGCTATCTACTACAATCGGCGTGGCATTGCTGCTGGACGCGGGTGTCGGTGCGTCCGGCTTGGGGGCTGCCGTCTTCTTGAACCAACTGTACAGTGTGTTGCTCTGAGGCTTCACAGATGCAGCATTGCGCGCTTTCTTCGCACTCCCGCTCAGCGTTGCTTTGTCTGCGAGCATCAGAGCGAGTGAGCACACGCCGCGGTCTGCTCCTCATTGACAAGTCCCTGGTCGGGCGATCGCACCACCGCTGCGCTTCTGCTTCTTGGGGTTTGCAGGCGTTGACGCTGGTGCGGTGCTAGTGTCGGCTGTAAGAGCGGCTGCCATGACTGTGGCGCTGCACGCGAACAGCTCCGCCTTGCACTGGAATGGGAACTTGATTGGCTCGATGTGGTGACGCTATTCCCGCCAAAAATAGTTAAGTTTTACCGCAAAAAATTGGACAGCAATTCTGTCAGGATTGTCCCAATTTGATCATGTTTAATCTGTGACGAGCCCAATATTCACGGATAAAGCCGCTCTTGATATTTTTCTTGCTGTTTGCGAAGCCAGGATAGCTAAATTAGCTGTATCAGCAGATATATTTCAAAAACCACCACAATGGAATTCGTAATTCGTGATATATTGTCAATTAGACGCATTCCACTCAAGCGACATGTTCTAGAGCTTGCAATAAATGCATAGTGAACACTTGATGCAAGCTTTGATTTGACTGGTCCGGCCGGATTCCACGCCAGTCGAGAATTGCCGAGAAGCGACAGCCACCGCCTCCCGTCCGTCCGTCCGTCCGTCCGCTGGCTCGCACGATCCACTCGATCGATCGCTGGCGCTCGCACACAACAGCCACATACAAAGCGATCCCACCACCGCCACCACCACCACCACCCGCACGTGCTACCCCACCTCCCACGATGGACGAAGCCCAAGAGCTCCACCGGCGGCTGCTCAAGTTCAACCGCGGCGAGTCGAGCGACGAGAGTGCGGCGCTCGACGTGCTCCGGAAGCTCGAGACGAGCACGATCACGTACGCGATTTTGAAAGAGACGAAGCTTGGCCACACGGTCGGCAAAATGCGCAAGCACGCGAACGAGAAGCTCGCGAACCAAGCGAAAGTGCTCGTGAAGGTGTGGAAGAACATGGCGCTGTCGCCGAAACCCCCCAAGCCGTCGGCGCCCGAGAGCAGCGAGACGACGAGAATACCACTGAAGAGCACGAACGCAGCATCGACGCCGCCAGCGAGCGGCTCGTCGTCGTCGTCGTCGACCGGCTCGAAAGCGTCGCCTCAGCCAGCGCCAGTCGCGACGCCGCCGCCTCGTGCGCGCTCCAAGGGGCCGTTTATCCCGCCTGGCTTTGACAAAATGCGGGCGACTGTCCGGACCAAGCTGAAAGAGACGCTCGCAGTGACAGCGGGCGGGAGTGCCGAGGACACGGCCGTGGCGATCGAAGTCGCCATGGCGCGCATGTTCAACATGGGGTACCCAGGCGAGAACAAGAAGGAGTACACGGCGAAGTTCCGGCAGCTGTCGTTCAACTTGAAGAAAAACGCGCTGCTGCGAGAAGATCTGCTCCAAGACGCTGTGAGCGCAGAGCAGCTGATTACGATGAGCGCCGACGAGCTCGCGACGGAAGAGAAGCGCATGGAAGTGCAGAAACTGCGCGACGACGCGTTCCAGAAAGCGCGGCTCGACTGGGCGGACGCGAACGAAGACAAAATCAACAAACAGTGCGGCATTGTGGACGCCAAGGGGCTCTTTACGTGCGGCCGGTGCAAGTCGTCGAAGACGAGTAACACGCAGAAACAGACGCGGAGTGCGGATGAGCCCATGACGGTGTTTGTGCAGTGCCATAATTGCGGCAACCGCTGGAAATGCTAGCGGCCAGGAGGGTCAGGCCAGAGAGAAGAGAGCTGAGAAGGGAAGAGAGAAGAACGGGGGTTGTATGTATCATGAGCGAGCGATTGCAGATTGCGTAGCGCAATCAATCGTCCCGTGTCCCAGGCGTCGACGACGACGAACATCGTCGTGCAGTTCCACATGCGAACTTGCATACTTGATAGCAGCAGCTGTGCCAAGATATTCGTTTTCACTGCAATATAACGTTGGCTTGTAAACTTCTTCGGTTTGAATAGTGATCGGCTTGAGCAGAGAGCGACGGATCTTACACAGGCATTTTTTATCGGGTTGGACATACACACTGGCTGGCGCCACTTATTCGGCTGGTTGGCTGGACAGGCAACAAGCATTTCAATAGACGAGCTCTCATAGCGCTGCTGCTCCTCCTCAGCGACCCCATGGCGCCGTCCTGCGGCGTCGCTACCACCACCGCCGCCGCTGCCTCCTCCGCGTCTCCACGCAACTGCCGCAAACAATGCACCACGTGCACCGAGCGGCGCGAATTCGTACGGGTCGCGCGGCTGCTGGGCTGCGTGCTGCTCTGCACCGGCCACCGCGACGCGCAGCTGCTCGAGAGCGACAGCGACAGTGAGAACGAGCCACTCTGCGTGTGCTTGTCGAAAGCGCTGCCGCAGCCACGCGAGTCGCTCACTGCCAAGCTCCAGCGCCACTGGAAGCAGCTGCTCGCGCTCGCAGCCCTCGTGCTCGCAGCGTCAGTGCTCAGCACGCTCCTTCCGAGCTACAGCGAGCTCCTGCGGCTCAGCTGGGAGCTCATCCTCGACGAAGAGCGCAAAGTCCTCCACCCGCTGCACCCACCAGTCCCACCCCGTCCGAACGCCGTGCCGTTCTCGCCCGGCGTGTCCGTGTCGTTCCCGCCGCTAGAGCTCCACAGTGACGCGGAGACGGAGCGGTTGATGGACATTTACTGCCGTGGACCGCTCCTGCACGCAGTGCAGATGGCCGGCGTCTTTGCCGACTGCAAACACTTTGTCGACATGCCCATCAAAGCGAACAGTAGCGCGTTTGACATCCTCGTAGACTTTGAGCGGCGCCGACTGGCGCTCACTGCGTTCCAGCCACAGGACGATGAAGAGCGCCACCATCGCCACAGCCGCGCACACGCACCGGCGTTGTCGCACGAGCACAAGCTGCGCCGGTTCCTTGACGACCATTTCGACCCACCCGGGTCGGAGCTCAGCCCAATCACACCGGCTGACTACCAAGAGAGCACCCTCCCGCCTGCGATCGACCGTATCGACAACGGAGAGCTCCGGGACTGGGCGTTCGCGCTCCATCAGCTCTGGCGGACGCTCGGCCGCGTCCCGAGCGCACGCGTCCGGAGCTCGTACTTGCACCCCAAGCCGATCGCGGACCCAGTGCTGCACCGCAGCGGACAGACAGTGCTCATTGTACCCGGTGGCCGCTTCCGCGAGAGCTACTACTGGGACTCGTACTGGATCGTCGAAGGCTTGCTCGTAAGCGGCATGCAGTACACAGCCCGTGGTGTCGTGAACCACTTGCTCGAGTACGTGGCCGAGTACGGCTTTGTCCCGAACGGCGGCCGCGTCTACTACCTTACGCGGTCCCAGCCGCCGATGCTCTCGGACATGGTCCGACTCGTTGCGGCAGCTCCGCTAAGCGCGACGAACGGAACGAACGGAACGAACAGGTCGGACGACAGTGACAGGTTGGACGTTGCGTACTTGAACGCGACAGTGCCGATCCTGGAGAAGGAGTACGCGTTCTGGATGCAGCTTGGACCAGGCGGCCACGCTGTCGAGTTTGTGCGCGCGCATCGCGACGGCAGCGGCCGGAACGTCACGTACCTGCTGAACCGGTACACGTCGAACGCGAACCATCCCCGCCCCGAGTCGTACCGGGAAGACGTGGACGTCGCGACGGAGCTGTACGGCGAATGCCACGCTCGTGGCGCGTGCCGGCCGAAGAAAGACGCGTACTACAACGACGTCATTGCTGCAGCCGAGAGCGGGTGGGACTTTAGCAGCCGCTGGTTCAGCGACCACGCCGACATGAAGACTGTCGTGACGTCGAGTGTCGTCCCCGTGGACCTGAACGCGATCATGTACCGCATGGAGACGAACCTCGAAGCGTTCCACAAGCGCCTCGGGCAGTCGAAGCGCGCTGCGTTCTTCCACAACGCAGCGAAACAGCGGCGCACAGCGATCGACGCGATCCTCTGGAGCGACGCGCACGGCACGTGGAAGGACTTCAACCTCGAGACCTTTGCGCACTCGCCGGTCGCGTCCGTATCGGATTACACGCCGCTGTGGGCGAACGCGTTCGACCCGAGCGACACTGAGCGAGTGCAGACGGTGCTCGCGTCGCTCCAGCACTCGGGGCTGCTCCAAGTCGGCGGGATCCAAGCCACGACGACGTTCACTGGCCAGCAGTGGGACGCGCCGAACGCCTGGCCGCCTGAACAGGACATTGTGATCGAAGGGCTGCTCGCAGTCGGCACGTGCGAGGCCGACGAGATGGCCCGCGAGCTGCTGCAGAGCTGGGTCGACACGAGCCTCGCGGCGTGGAAGCAGACAGGGCTCATGTTTGAAAAGTACAACGCGACGGAAGTCGGCGGACTCGGGGTCGGCGGCGAGTACTTCCCGCAGTTCGGCTTTGGCTGGACGAACGGCGTGATCCTCAAGCTCCTGACGCGGTACCAGAGGCTGCTGCGCGATCACTGAGCGCAGGTGTGGCGGTGAGTGCGACAGAGAGAAGCGAGACAAAACGACACGGTCCTCGCACCAGATCTTCTATTGGTTCCCTGGTGGGTGGCTGTCGTCCCCTGCTCCTCCTCCTCGTCCTCCTCCTGACCGCTCAGGGGTGTCGCTGCTCACACACTCGCTCTCGTGCTGTTCTGTTCTCTCTGGAAGCTCCGATGCGTCGCTGTTGCTCTCCCAGGCCCGCATCGTGCCAGCCTGTCTGTCACCTAGTTGCTCGCTGCAAACACATACGGCTTGGCGTTGCGGAACGTCGACATGTCGCGGATCGAGTTCGCGTGGAACTTGTACTCGATGAGCGTGTTCGAGTCGAGCATCAGAATCTCTTTGAGCTTCTCGCTGATGGGACAGCGATCGATGGATGAATGAATGGCAAGTGAAGCGATGGTGTGTGAGGCGTTAGTAACAGCAGTTGCCACCGTCCTCGGCTTGGATTGGCTGCTGCCACAGACGCACGCACCCGATCGCAAAGCGCGTGCTGTCGTCCGAGTTGTCGGCGTTCCAGACCGAGAGCATGTCCTCTTTCGACCGGATGGCCATGGCGATGCCGACCACGTCGCGGCTCTCGAACGCCTCGCCGATCGCTGCAAAGACGAGGTCCTGCCACATCTTCCCGAGCACGTTCGCCTTCTTCTTGATCTTGAGGATCCAGCATCCGCCCTGCGGGAACGCTTCCCACATGGGCGCGCAGTTGGGCTGGTCGCGGAACAGGTACAGGTTCACGTCGCGGTTCAGCTGCGACGGGCGCTTCACGTGGATGTAGTGGCTGCAAGAGGCGACCGAGGGACAGGAGAGGGGCGTAGTGGTCGTGAGCGTAAGGGAAGGGATGTCGAGTTGAAATAACAGCGGCCGAGACGACCACCAAGCAGCACCACTAGCTACTCAATGAAGCTTCGTACCGCCAAAAGTCCTCGACGGTGCGAAAGTTGGCGATCTTCTGGAGGTTCGACTGGTACGTTCTGGTTCAACACGCACGCACACGTGAGCAATCGCTATTGATATGTTGCTGGTACCTACCGTCGCAAAGAAACCAGACGCACCCGACGTCAATCTTCTTTGGGAGCTTCTTGTCGTACCTGCACTCGTTCACACACACACACAGTAACGTCAGCACTCTGTGCGTCCACGTTTATAAGCGCATGCACTCCAGTTCGGCCCATCTATTGGCGGCACTCAATTCCCACAGACGATGCCATCCGTACCAGAGCGACCATGCTGTCTCAAGCGGGTGCTCGTCGTCCGCCACCACCTGCTCGTGCGTCTTCACTGTCATAGGTCGACAGGAGAGCGCTCGCTCGTCAGCACATGTGACTGCGATGCTTCAGCAGCAAGCGGAGGCGCCTCGTAGCAGTAGCTGCAAGCCCAACCACGCACCGTCCTTGTCGCCCGCCATTATGCTCGTGTCGCCGCTGATGTGCTTGCGATTGAGTGCCGAGTCTCAGCAGCTTTTCACGGGTTTTGGCAGCCATCCACTTTTTCTCCGAATCAGAGTCTGATGTCTGATGCGCTCAGAAGTACGTGGCAGGCACCCAACTGGAGAATTGATGAACAGGACCGACCAGTCAAGTCCCGATTGGTTCTTGGCCACCCCCCCCACTTCACTGTGCCCGACTGCAACCATTGACGGGTCCTCAAGGATCCAAGCAGCACTGATACGTTGTTGGTATATAAATCGTCTATGATCGCTAACGTGCGTCCTAATAGCGACGACCGCCTCCACCGCGACCGCCGCGACCGCCAGCACCCCCACGCCCGCCACCACGACTGTACCCACCACGGCCACTACCGCCGCCGCCGTACCCCCGGCCGCCGCTGTTCTGGCGCGCCGCGTACGCTGGCTGCTGCAGTTTCGGCAGCGCCTTTGGCAACGAGAACGCACACGAGACGCCCTGCTTCGCAATCAGCTCTTCGAGCGCCGCGATGCCACCGACTGGCAAATCAAAGCACGCGCCCATCGCGTCCTCTGTCAGCGTCAGTTGCTTCACGTCTTTCGCAAACTCCTCGGGGATGTCGCGGTTGATTGCGTTCCAGACGTAGCCCTTGGCTCGAATCACGTTCGTGCTCGAGAAGAGGACTGCGACAAAGTCCGGGACGCCCGAGAGCAGCGAGTTGCGACGCGGTGGCGACGTGTGGCCCGTGATGCACGCGAGCGCCGCTGCGAGGCTCTGCTTTGCCCCGAGCGTATCGAGCAGCTCCTGCGCGGTCTCTTCAAACAGCGCGACCATAGACGGGTCCACTTCACTGAGCTCTTCCACGGCTTTCGACGCCGACATTTTGATTACGTCATCCTGGTCCGGCGGGCCGCGCATGATAAACTTGTTCCCGATCTTCTGCTCAATGAACGCGATCGCGTCCTGCTGCCGCGCAGTGTAGAGCGTGATACAGATGCCTTTCTTGCCGGCCCGACCCGTTCGCCCGGATCGGTGCACGTACGTCTCGACGTCCGTGTTGCCCGATGGCTTCCGTGGCGGCTCCGAGTTGATGACGAGGTCGACGTTCATGTCGAGACCACGAGCCGCCACGTCCGTGGCGATCAAGAGCCGAAGCTTCCCTTCACGGAACGACTTCATCGTGACTTCTCGCTGGTCCTGGGCAATGTCGCCATGGAGGACTTGGGCGTCCTGTTTGATCTCTGGGTGCACCGCGAGCTCGTTGCAGTCCTTCTTTGTCTCGGCAAAGATGATGGTGCGCGAGTTCTTCTTCGCGTACATTCCCAGGAGATTCGCAAGGAGCGTCGGGCGCCCTTGCCAGTGGCACGGGATCGCAATGTGCTGCACGTCCATGGACGCTTGGTTGTCTGAGTCTTTGACCAAGTTCACGTACTCGCGGTCTTTCTGCATGTACTTGTTCGCGACGTCGGTCACCCACGTCGGGATCGTGGCCGAGAAGAGGAGGATCTGGCACCGCACGTGCGCGGTCTTCATCTTCTCCATGGCCGTGAACACTTTCTGGACGTCTTCACGGAAGCCCATCTCGAGCATCGTGTCGGCTTCGTCCAAGATGAGGAACTCGCAGTTGTGCAGCCGCAAGTTCCCGCGGTCAATGTGGTCAATCACGCGGCCTGTCGTGCCCACGAGGATGTCGACGCCTTGGCGGAACGCGTCGTTCTGCGAGTTGTACGACGCGCCGCCGTAGATGCACACAGTGCTGAGTGTCGGAGCGGTCAACTCAAACTCGGACGCGACTTGGCGCGCGAGCTCCCGCGTCGGCGCCATGCACACGACCCGTGGCGCTCGGCCGCGTACCATGGGCTTTGTGTTTGCAAGCAGGAGTTCGATCACAGGGAGGGCGAACGCGAGCGTCTTCCCCATGCCTGTGCGTGCGCGGCCCATGATGTCTTTGCCGTCGTAGATCTTGTCGAACGTCATCGCTTGGATGGGGAAGAGCGCTGTGATGCCGCGCTTGATCAGGTTCGCTTGCGTCGCTGCGGAGATGCGGTAGTCGCTCAACGGCGGGTTCGCATCGGTGGTGGCGGTCGCGACTGCCGCAGGAGCGCTGCTGGCTGCGCGCTTCAGCTTCTTGGGCACTGCTTCGACCTCGCTTTCTTCGGACGTCGTGGCGAGCGCAGGCTCGTCGTCGTCACGCGCGCGCTTCTTGGTCTTCTTCTCCTTCTTCTCTTTCTTTGGCTTCTCCTCCTTCGCCGGCTCTTCCTCCTCTACTTCCTCCTTCTGCTCCTTGCGCGCCTTCTTTTGCTCTTTTTCAAGCTTCTTGGCAGCGCGGGCAGCACGACGTGCGATCTTCTCCTCGTCTTTCGAGAGCTCGGCGGCCATTGTGAACTTCGAGGCGGTCGCGTGCGTGTATGTGTACGTACGTGGGCGGGTACGCGGCGCTTGGCAAGTCGAGGACTGAAGGAGCTCCACCGATTTTTGACTTGGTAAACGGTTGGTTGGCTCGCACAAAATAGTGGATTCTGTCTCTCACAGACTCGTCGGGCAAAATCACAGATCCACGTGGGCCACACCACATCTGACGTGCGGATACTGGTGCACCACGCCATCCACCCCGTCGACGCGCGGGTAGCAGAACCGATCTCGTTCGCTCAAAGTCAGAAGAAAAAACCGCAAGCTCAAGCTCAAGTTCCGCCACATGAGCGACCTTGGCGGCAGCAGAGCGAGCGCCGAGAGCGGCGGAGACGCTCTACACCCTAGCAGCAGCGCTGGCGCCGGCCACGACAGCAAGCGTCCGCCGCTCTCGGCGCCTGCGGCCCTCGCGCCGCCCGAGAAGAAGGGAAAGTCCGTCGACGCGTTCACTCTGGCGCGCACCGCGCTCTCGAGCAGCAGCAGCAGTAGCGAGAGCGGCAGCAACAGCAGCTTGGGCAGCGCTGTCGCGAGCTTGGAAGACGACGCGGACGCGAAAGCAGCGTCCGCGTCGTCGTCGTCGGCTGTTCCCTGGCGCCAGCCGTTCACCGCCAGGCAGAGTGGGGACGTGAACACGGGCACGTTCACGCGCGTGCACCTTCGCGTGCGCTGCGAGAGCCGCTTGGGCGAGTCCGTGCACTGCTCAGGGTCGTCGTTTGTCATGGGCCACTTTAACCCGAACGAGTCGACGACGCTCGTGACGACACCCGCCGAGTACCCCGTGTGGACCACCACGAAGCCGCTCATTCTCCCGCGTGGCGTGCCGCACCAGTACATGTTTGCGCTCTTTGCAGGCGGCGTCTTTAGCTCGTGGGAGCCGATCGACTGCGAGCGCGTGCTCGTGCCAGAGGGCCGGGAGCTGACGCTCGTGGAGGACTTTGGCGTGTACGACAGCGACCTCCAGGTCGTCAAGACGGGCGAAGTACTGGACCGATCGGTCGTGTACGAGCGCCGCCGGGCGCTGTCGCCGTCGCACGAAGCGGCCAATGCGACGGAAGACGATGACCCGATGGTACCAGCGACAGCGGCTGTCGCCGCAGCAGACAGTGGAGACAGTGGGGCCAACAGTAGCAGCACGAGCAGCGCGGGTCCGTCGCCGTCGCTTCCACGCTCGTCGTCCCAGTTCTTCCGCCAGGCGAAGGTCCAGTCCCGCTACAAGCGGTACATGCCTGCGAACTACCGTCCGGACCACGAAGCGACGCTCTTCCTCGTGTGCTACCACTTGCCTGTGAAGCTGAGCAAGTCGAGTGCGGACGGGTCCTGGTCCGCCACGTGGAACCGCGACAGCCTCATTTCGCGGAGCGATGGGTCGATTGCCGACTCGATGCGTGTGCGCTGGGTCGGGTGCGTGACGCACCAAGCGCGGGACGACCTCGAAGACCTTTCAGCCGACGACAAGCGGGAGATCTCGGCGGTGCTCGCCAAGATGGACTGCATCCCGGTCTTTATCGACCGCGAACTCGCAGCAGACCACTACCAGGGCTACTGCAAGAGCAAGCTCTGGCCCATGTTCCACAACGTCGACATTCTCGACATTTACACGTCCGTGTGGGACCGGAGCGAAGTGATCCAGTGGAAAGAGGACCAGAACAACGGCAAGTGGTGGGACGCGTACCAGCAAGTGAACCAGCTGCTCGCAGACTGCGTCGGGTCGCTCTGTCGCGACGCGAAAGACACGGTGTGGGTGCACGACTACCACCTCCTCCTCTTCCCGTCGTACGTTGCGCAAGTCTGTGAGCAGCGCAGCACGCCCCAGCCGTCGATGGTGTTCTTCCTGCACGTGCCGTTCCCGACGTCGGAGATCTTTCGCGAGCTCTCGCACGGCCCGCAGCTGCTCGAAGGCGTGCTCGCAGTCGACGTGGTTGGCTTCCACTCGTTCGACCACGCGCGCCACTTTCTCAACGCCTGCAAGCGCTTCCTCGGCCTCACGTACCAGTCGCGTCGCGGCGGGAACCTCGGCGTCGACTACCGTGGCCGCAACGTTGTGATCACGATCAGCCACGTGGGCATTGAGAACCGTGCGATCCGCGAGCTGATTGCCGACCCGAGTGTGCAAGAAGAGGCGCGTCAGCTGCGGGCAAAGCACGCTGGGAAAGTGCTGATTGGCGGCGTCGACGTGTGCCAGCGCCTGAGTGGCATTGCGCTCAAGATGCTTGCGTTTGAGCAGTTTTTCAGCACATGCACGTCGTGGAAAGACCGGCTCGTGCTCGTCCAGCGCGCGCACGTGACGAACGCACGGGCAGGCGACCAAGCGTACAGTAGCAGCGAGATCCGGAAGCTCGTGGCGCGCATCACAGCGCAGCACGGCGCCGACGCGATCGACTATGAAGAGTCCACGTCGGCCTTGTCGATGCGCGAGCGGATCGTCATGTGGCTCGCGTGCGACATCCTCATGGTCACGTCAGTCCGGGAAGGGCTGAACCTCAAGCCGCTCGAGTACGTGTTTGCGAAAGGCGTCGCGCCTGGCAACCGAGCCGGAGTCGTGATTCTGAGCGAGTTCTCCGCGTGCTGCTGCGTCCTGAACGGCGCCTTGCGTGTGAATCCGTGGAACATCACGGAGGTCGTGAACTCGCTCGACCACGCGCTCACGATGAGCGACGACGAGCGCATGGGGCGTCGGGCGCGCGACTTGCCGTACATTACGAACCAGCCGGCCGCGAACTGGACGAAGCAAGTCCTGTCAGTGCTGCAAGAAGCGACCGAGCACGGCGACGACGACGAAGAGTACACGGACATGGAGTACATGGACACGGAGATTGGCCGGTCGCACGTGCTCCGCGTCGGCGCACGGGCGGACTTTAAGCGCCTCGATGTCGCGCGCGTGCTTCATGCGTACGCGGCGTCGCAGCGCCGTGTGTTCCTACTCGACTATGGCGGCACGATCATTGCGCGCGAGAACATGTCGATGTACGTGAAGAAAGACTTCACGGCGGTCACCGGCAAGCTGCCGTCGCGTCGCATGGTCGACGCGCTCTCGATGCTCGCGCGCGACCCGCGCAACACGGTGTTTGTCGTGAGCGGCCTGAGCCAGCTCCACCTCACAGCAGCGGTCGGGCACATTCGCGGCCTCGGGCTTGCGGCTGAGAACGGCGCGCTCTACTCGTGGGCGAACCCGACGCACGTGCGCAGTGGCGACAGCGACAGTCTGACGACTGCAGCGACCGACAGTGAAGACGGTTCGGAGCGACACTGGCACCACCACAACTTCAAGTTTGACTGGCGGCCTGTCCGGGACGCGGTCGACCCGATCTTGCGCGTCTACTGCGCGCGCACGAACGGGAGCGTGCTGCGGTACCTCGAGCAGAGCATCGCGTGGAACTTTCGGTCGACGGACCCGGAGTGGGGGCTCATGCAAGCGAACTCGCTCCAGAGCGACCTCGAAGACGTGCTGCGCGACCAGCCCGTGACGATCATCCGGAAGAAGGGGCTGC
The DNA here is from genome assembly GCA_023334115.1 of Globisporangium megalacanthum. Lineage (NCBI taxonomy): Eukaryota > Oomycota > Peronosporomycetes > Pythiales > Pythiaceae > Globisporangium > Globisporangium megalacanthum. The sequence goes on from JAASGD010000117.1 coordinate 32,152, forward strand.
TGGAGATTGTGCCGGAAGGGCTGAACAAGGGCCTCGTCGCGCGGCAGATCTTGAACCAAGACGCGAGCATCAACCGCGGCCACCCGGACTTTCTCTTTTGCATTGGCGACGACACGACGGACGAGAGCATGTTCAAGACCATCTACGACTACTACGCCGAGCGCTCGGAGGAGAGCGTCCACGGCCGCAGCAGCGCTCTCCAGCGTGCGTTCGCAAGCGACGACGCGACGTCACCGCCAGCGTCGCACGAAGGCTCGCTCCACCACCTCTTTACGTGCACTGTCGGGAAGAAGCCGAGCCACGCGCACTTGTACGTGAACAACGTGGACGACGTCGAGGAGCTGCTCTACACGCTCGGTGAGCGCTCGGATGGCGAGGTGCGTTTGTAATCAAGTTGGAGGAAGTGGTGTGTTGCGAGTAGATGGGGTTAGAGAGGCCGGATGGGCTCACTATTTGGGTCTGTGTATACGTGGAACAACCGCAGCAGCAGGGCAGGACGACGACGCTTTCCAGCCAGTAGACCCGTCTTTCAAGAGCGTTGTCGGGGCTTTCAGCGCACTGTGAGGACGACGACTGAAGAGGAGGAGAGAGGCTGCAGCGGCTTTATTCTCCTAGTGACGGAAGCGCAAGGAGAGAGAGAGTGTGAGGAAGAGAGAGAGAGAGAGACCGATGGATAGTGGAGACTACTCGCTTGTTCGTGTCTTGTTGCCTGCGTACTCGCAGTCGTCACCATCGCGTCGCTATATCGCCGACCAGCCGACAACCTAAACCGGTTAAAACCGATAAACTGTAGCAAAAAGTAATTTTTTGAAGAAAAAAACCCAACATAAAACAGATCCAGTTTTTGAAAAGCCCGCCAAAACAATCCGAAGACGCAAGAGCCGTCGCTTGCTGATGGTGCGCACCTTGGAGCTGCGCGCGACGGCCGGCGGTGTGCTGTGGCCGAGCCGGCCGCTCGTGAGCGCGCGCGGCCTACTGGCAGTGGCGCGCAACCTGCCGCTCACGAGCGCCGAGCACGCGCCGCCTGCGCGCTTCCGCTGCGCCGCGTTCAACGCGTCGGGCGACGTGCTCGCGGCTGTGGACGAGAAGGGCCGCGTCTTTGCGTTCTTCCTCGCGAGCAACCGGTACGCGCTGCTGCACCACGTCGGCGCGCCAGCGCTCGCGTGTTGTTTCAGCCCCACGCGCCGGAACGAGCTGCTCATCACGTGCGAGAACGAGACGGTGCGACCTTACGCTTTCTATTAGAACACCCACAATGGGACCATGACGATGTGTGCGTGCGTACGACAGGCGAAATGCATTGACGTGCAGTCACAGACGCTCATCAGCACGTTGCGGGGCCATCGGCTCCCTGCGCAGTCTGCGTCGTTCCAAACCACTGGGCCGCTCGCCCTCACAGCGTCGCCGGACGCGGTGATTCTCTGGGACACGACCGACTGGTCGCGCTTCCGCGTGCTGAACGCTGGCCCTGGCGTCGAGGCCGCGCTGTTCATCGCCCGCGGCGACCTCGTCGCGGTGTGCTTCCAGGACGACACGGTCATGGTCTGGGAGCTCGCGAGTCTGGCGTTACGGGCCCGCTTTGCGCTGCCGACCCACGAGCGTACAGCCGGCCTCCGCACCATCGCGGTCTCGGACGACTACAAAGTGCTGGTCGCCAGGTGCGCACTGTCCCTGCTGTTAACGAGCGTCCAATATGTGTATTGACGCTCGTGTGCTGCTCCTGGTTGGCTCCAGTGGCCGCTCGCCGTTCCTCTATGTGTGGGACTTTGAGGCCCAGACAATCATTCGGATCATCGAGCTGCCAGCGCCGGTCCAGGAAGTCGTCAGTGTACGTGGCCCGTGCGTCATTCCGCTAGCAGCTGCACGCGTGAGAGCGATCATTCACTCATCTGTGACTCACCTCCCACTCCTTCGCTCAGCACGCCTTCCTCCCGGGCCACACGAGCGTGATCAGCATCCTCGCGAGCGACGGCGGCGTCTTCTTCCTCGACGTGGCCGCCCGGAAGCCCAAGATCACGCTCGAGATCGCCAAGCGCGACACCAAGTTCACGGCGTTCGCGATCGACCGTCACGCTCGCTACTTGGCCGCGTGCACCGAGTACGTCGTCACGAGCTCTGAGCTCTGAGCTCTGCCTCATGCACCTCCCTCTCTCCCCTCACTCACTGGGTATGTATGTGGGTTGCAGCGATGGGTTCTTGCTGCTATATGATCTGGAGATCGCGCGAGAGACTGCGTTGCGAGCCCAAGCCGAGCGACGAAAGCTAGGGCTCTTGGACTTGGAGAAGAACGCGCGCTTGACGACTCGGTCGGGCCTATCGGATGCCCACGCGAGTCCCAGCCGCGTTTCGAGTAGCCACCCGATCGCGTCCAAGCTCATCAACAGCTTGTTTGGCGCGACACTGCAGCGAAGGGGCCACACGCCGCCCAGCGATCCCGGCGCAGACCAAGAAGGTCACACTCGCTTCTACGACGCGCCTTCGACTCGGAGACCACCACTGGCGTCATCATCTCGCCAACCTGAACAACAACAACAACAAGAGCGCGTTCGAGCAAAGGCGCTGGCGTCTCGGACTGCGCATCCGCTGATAGCGCCGCCTGGCACAGTGAGTGCGCACGAGCGCGACGTGAACCGCCGGCGGCTCGAAGCGAGTCTCAAGCGCAGCGGCGTATACCCCAAGAAGTACCGTCTCCTTGTCTGGCGCTTCCTGCTGCGGCTGCCAAAGAACGAGGAAGCGTTCCGGAGTCTCGTGGCGAAAGGCAAACACCCCGCGTTCGTGCGGCTGAGCGAGCAGTACCCGCTCCGCAATGCGCGACTAGCTCGACGGCTCCACCGTGTGCTATCGGCGATCGCGTTCTGGTGCCCAGCGTTCGGCGAAGTGCGCTATCTCCCGGCGCTTGTGTACCCGTTTGTCAAGGTTTTTCGGGAGAACGACCTCGCTGCGTTTGAAGCGAGTGTGTCGGTGCTGCTGCACTGGGGCGGCGACTTCTTGCAGAGTTTACCGCACGCGCCCGCGAGTGTTCTCCACGTACTAGACCGCGAGCTGCAGCGACGTGACCCGCAGCTCTACGCCCACTTCCAGCAGCACCAGATCACTGCAGACGTGTACGGCTGGAGCCTACTCCAGACGATCTTCACGGAAGTGCTGAGCGAAGACGAGTGGCTCACACTCTGGGACCACTTGTTCACGCACGCCGACACGCCCCAGTTGCTGTATATTGCGGTGCTGGCGTACTTGTCGTACTTCCGGACCGCGCTTCTGAGCGCGTGCGACCGCGTCTCGATCGACCAGTTCTTTCACCAGCAGAACGCGGTGAACGTCCAGTCGTTCGTCCAGCTGATGCTCAACTTGAGCCAGAGCGTCGACATGAAAGTGGTTGAAGCTCCTTCGAAAGCGGATTCCACTGACGTTGACCCACAGAGCTCAGAAGACGACGACGCACGCCACGCTGTCTCGTACTGGCCCTTGCCTCGAGGCCAGTACCCAGCGTTTGCGAGGTACCCGAAGTTCGTGGTGGACTTCCAGATCAGCGTACGTTGTGAGCCACTCGTGCCAGGGTGTAGTGATGATGGAAGAGCGCGTCTGATGACGATACGTGTGTGTTTACGTTGTCGTCGCCAGGAGCGGAACCGAATCGCGTTAGAAGAGAGCGAGCTCGTGCGGAAGCAGCAGCTCTTGGAAGCCGTCGAGAAGCAGTGTACAGCGCTGAAAGCCGAGCAAGAAGCCTGGCTGGAGCACAAGCGCACTCTGGTGGCAGCAGAAGAGAAGCGACGTACTGAGGCGGTGGCTGCTGAGAAGCACCGGCTTCTGCACCTCCAGTCGCTCGACCACCAGACGCGAACACGGCGGCTCGAGCGTCTCGACGCCATGGAGCAGCTGGCTCGACATGCGCTCGACGAGACCGCAGCGATGTTCCAAGCCGAGCACGACCGGCTCGACGCGGCGCTGGCACTGCAGCGAGAGCGCATGGACTTTGAGATCTCGTCGCGACAGCAGGAGGAGGAGCTCGAGCGCGTCGAGTTCGAGACGGAACAGCGCGTCCGAAGCATCCACCGGCAGCGCGACGTGGAGACGCGGCTGCAGAAGCTCCGTGCCGAATTCGCTGCCCGCGTGAAGCAGCAAGAGCTGCAGGAGCGACTCAAGTTGGAGCGCTGGCGGCGAGAGGACGAGGACCGGAAGCGTGAGGCGCGACTGAAGCTGCAGCGACGCGAGGCGCTGACGGTGTTGCACCAGGAGCGCGTCGTGCGGGAGCAGCTGGAAGCGGAGCTGCTGGCACGGCAGCTCGAGACGGAGAGAGCGGTCACGGCTGTGGAGACGGAGCGAGAGGCTCGCGTGAAGCAGCAAGTCGCGGCCGACGCTCTGGACGATGAGGTTGATGCCAGTGAGGCTGCGCTTGGTAAAGGCGGACGGGAGAGCCGGTGGGCGAAGGAGGAGAGTGAAGACATCAAGCTGACGGCAATGCGCAGACCCTCTCCAGGACGACACAAGAGCGACGCGGGTGCTGTCGATGAGCTTGGACCTGGCCGACAAGATGGGGGTGGGGGCACACGAGACTCGGTGGAAGAGACGCGAGAGAGTGACGCGAGGACGCGGCGGCGGACGCGCTTTGACGACGAAGGCGACAGCCACCAGCGCTCGCCGTCTGTAGCAGCTCGGACGTATCCATCCCAGGCATGGAGTACACCGAGTCGGACAGTCGGAACACCCGTGCCGTCTCCTCC
>JAASGD010000118.1:0-36856 GCA_023334115.1 Globisporangium megalacanthum
CTACAACAATTGCAACAACAGCTCTATTAGCGGAGCGAGCGAGATTTGAGAAGAGAGAGTGACTGAAATGACTTCGAGGATGCTCAGCTCCAAGCCATCTTCCGCAACCATTGCCCAAATGAGCCCAATACAAACAGCAAGTAATGTCAAGTTTGGGGTTTCGAGGTGAAAAAATAGGGATTCAGCTCCGCACAAAATACGTTTGTATTTCGGAACAGAACTTGTTTTTGTCAAAAGAATAAAATTAAAATACCGGTAATCTACTCTACAGTCACCTTTTTATACTGAACCAAAATATCAACATATCGGTATAAATCTGGAAGTTGTGGTACAGTAATACCGGTTGTTTTGTATAAAGAAATATCCTAGATTGCATTTCAACGGATTCTTTCATACCCTGCAAGCTAGCAATCACTCTCCTCCACTTTGACTTCGTCGAAGTATGCACGTTGTCGTGGTTTTCTCCGCCACTCATTTGTTGAGAGTCGGGAGCTGGACTTTCAACATTCCACACAATCGAATTCCTCCGTCCGCACACTCACCTGCCGCTGCAATTGTAGGGAGCTCTTGCAGGACGAAGGTCTACAGGGAGCCTTGACGCACTCGTATCTGGTGCTGATTGTATGTGATGTGGCTCTTTGTCCTTCCAAGCAAGTGTTGCCTGTGTGTGTGTGTGTTCATGTGTGTGCGTATGGCTTGTGACCTCAATCATCGACTCAGTGCACGCCCATGGCAGTGAGTTGGAGGAAGCGAGCCGAGAGTGAGCATGGGGGTCGAGGGATCCCTTCGGACGTTACTGTGAAGAAGGGGTTTTCACGATCCTCTCCATACCAACAACACTCATGAGCGACGTAGTAGACTGCTGTAGCTAGCAATATGGACTCTTCTGGAACTCGCACGCGTAGCATCTCGGACCTCGCGATGGCGGGTCATAGTTGGTCACGCTGCTTTCAATGTGTTTGGTAGCTCTGAATCTCCCCGAAAGCCACAAACCCTAGGACTTTGGTCGTAACGATGAAAACTACAGTTTGTTGTTGCCAGATAGCAAGCTGTCTTGCTCTCTTGCTTGTTGGCCTCGTGAAGGAGTCAGACCTTCTTCGTCTCGATAGCACAGTGTAGTGGAGGGGCATGCGTGTAATGAGCGCTTTGTGTTTGGCACGGAATGCCGTTTTCTTTCCCGATTGACGACAACATGCTGGCTAATGCTTTGCTTGTCAAGAAGCAGAAGAAGTGCGAGAAGTGGTACGCTTTTGCGCGTGAGCTGTGCGTTGCTGAGCGATGCCTGACGGAGTCGGCGTCGATGTGTTTGTGGAGAAAAGAGCGGCTCTTACGCATCTCGAGATCCTTTTCACAAAGCGGGCGGGCAAGCGAGCCAAGAGGGGCGGCGTTGGCAGACTGCCTTGCGATTGACTCCAGCGCCTCTGCGCCGCAGGCGCAGCCTGGCGCCGAAATGAGGCACGCGTGGGATCCTCTCGCTCAGTAGAGTAACGGTTGACAGGCGCGCTCTCGCGAATAAGCACGTTTCTTAGCGGCCAGCGCGTCGAGTCGCGCAAAGCGGTGCAAAGGTGGACACGGAAGGATTGAGTGCGAAGTGGTGCGTTTAACAGCGGGAATATATTGGTGGGCGGGAATCGGAAATTCCTGCTAAGCACAGTGGGCTCAAGATTTTGGTGTGGTTCAGAACTTGGGCGTGTTGTGCTGAAATGTCAGCGAATGTGCGACATACAAACCTCAAGTCGGTTTCCATTTTCCGGTATTTGAAGTGGCTGCCGGATTTCGCATTATTGCAACACTCACTCCCCACTCCCATGCTCCACGCAAGTCAACATCTTTTTTTGAGAAAGTGATTTCTCGAAATTTAGTGGAGAATCTTGAGAAAAAATCTTTGTGAACCGAATACCTGAACCTTACAGTACAGTACAGTACTGGACGTGAAAAGTCGGAAGGCGCACGCGAGTTGGTGCTGTTGTTGTTGCTGTTGTTGTTGGACCAGCTGGAGCTGGTGTTCGTTGCTGAGCTCATGAAGCCTGCTCCACCGTGAGTCCTTGGTGCTTCCTGGCGTCACTCGGATCCTAACGTACAATATTTTGAATCTCAGCGCGGTCTGAAGTGTGCTGCCGCCACCCGCCTGCGACGCGACTCGATTCAAAAGATCAACACGAGGTTGAGGCGGAACTCGCATGTCGCCGTTTTGGCAGCGTGAAGCTGCGGCAGCTTTGGTATTATGGTCCATCGTCCACCAAGAAGGCAACCTTCTTAACGAAACACATCAAACTGCGGTGCTCACCTGCAATCTCAGCTACGTGCTCGAAGTGAGCCTGGATTCTCAAGTGATATATTTGTACGAGTTTGGTGATCCTTTGTCTCTCTATCTCTCAATTTTCTCGCATTGCGGATACAGCAGCAAATGTGAGAACGAAGAGAAAGAGGCAGAGAATCTGGGGTGGTGGGAGACCAGCTTTTTCACGATGGTATGCAAGCAGAATGCAGTCGGCAGCAACCAGCACACCGCAACACGAACGCACTTTGCTGTATCTCCGCGAACCGCACCGCAGAGTTCTTTACTGTGTGGAGTTTGTGGATTCCCTCACTTTTTTCGCGTGGGTGAGAGGGGCTTTTTCTTTCCCACCCGACGCAACGGCTGGTTGGCACCACGGACATTGCATGAACAGCAGCAACAGGCAGGCACAAGCAGATCCAAAAACGATTCCAAACCGTGACGGTCCGAAAGGCGCATATTGCAAAGCTCGCATTGGCATGTCCATGGCATGAACAGCACAGCGCAAGTACTGGTGATTTTGCTTCGCCTTGCATCGTCAAGGGTCGGCTTTGCTGGCTCGCTCCTGTGAACCTCATCCACGTGGGTGAGTGTGCGTTTTGAGCTTAATGTTTGTAAGCGGCATACAACTCACTAGTTAAACTCCGAGAGCGCGTGTTTTGCGAGCAAGTCGCCTGTTTCTGCGCGAAGCGGTGGGAGAAAAACGTGGCGCAGATTCCCTTGCTTTTGTCAATACAGGATTCCTCTTGATCGAGTTTGGCAGTTCCACATTTTCGAATTGTGCAGTACAGCAGCCAGGCATACTTTAATCAAGCTCTCGAATGCTCATGGTGTCGAAATAAGCGAGGGAGCACACTGACTTGATATTTGTATCCCACTCTAGCTCTCCCACCAAGACTTGTTCTCAATACCGGAAGCCGTTTCGTCCCTTTCCCTCGGGCAGCAGACAGGGCTGATTCGTACTTACACGAAGCGCCATTCGGCTCGTCTTCCGTGGGTGGTGGCGAGCACACTTGGTGTGCTTCCAGACAACAACAACAACAAACGAGCAAGAAGTGAGTGAGTTCCGAGCCAACACAGCAGCAAGGACACTCACAAACAAGCGGCGGCAGCAGCGGTGGGCGCGACGCGAGCCAAGCAAGCCCAAGCGACGACGACCACTCCACTCCACACTCTGCAATTTCGACTCGCCTGCGCACACTCAAACACACGGCCACGCCACTCCACTCCACCTCCTCTTCTCCTCTAACCACCATGACGAGCCTCAGTCCCACCTCTGCGAGCACCGCCGCCATCGCGTCGCCGTGGACCAAGGACCACACGTACATCATTGAGGCCACGCAACGCGCGCACGCGAGCTGCAAGTCGTGCGCTGCCAAGATCGAGCTCGGCCGCCTGCGCGTCGGCGTCGTCTTCCAGCACATGAACGGCTTCGTTTGCATCAACTGGCACCACATCGAGTGCTACCCGAACGTGCGCGCCATCCCGCTGCCGAACCTCGAAGGCTTCAGCGAACTCGACACGCACCAGCAGCAGTTCGTGCGGAGTTTCATGCTCGCAAGCAGCAGTCCCGTCGCAGTGGCGGCCGCTGCTGCTGTCACTGGCGCTGCGTGCTTTCTGCCTGAAGCAAGAACGTGCTCTGCATAGGCAGCATCCAGTATGTCTGTCGGCAGTACGACGCACCAGCAAGTACCAGCGGAACGAGCCCAGCGCCTCGAGACAGACACACGCACTCCAGGGCCCGCTCCCAACTGCCGCCGCCGCAGTCCCCATCCTCTCATAGGCTTATAGTATTCCAGCTCCCGTTCTCCTTCGGAGCGCTACGACCACTCCCTTATTTAACACGCACACGCTGAAGCTCTCAAACTGTTCTTTGCGCACTGTGCGTATCCTTCGGCTTTGCTCCTCTCCTCTGACTTCTGCTCTTGGCTGCGTGAGGCAATCGTGACGATTACAGTAGCGTCGTTTGCTGCCTGCAATCGTGACGATTACCGGTACTACTACAGTAGCGTTGCTTGCTGCCTGCTTGAAGCTCCAACTGAAGCTTCCCCCTCCTCTTCTGCCTCCAGGTCTGAGGCAAACATCCCCAGACGGCCTTTCTACTGTATGGCAACATTCCTCCTTCGCAATCAAAAGTGTGTGGAAACGACGGAATCTCGCGATTTGAACTCGGGGCTCCTGAACTCCTTCGAAAGCGGAGCTCCTGTGTTGCCTCTGCCTCTGCTTGCTCTGGTTTGCTTGCCTTGCTAACAACACCAGCAACAACACCAGCATCTGCGCCAGGGATATGCACTGCCTGTGGTCCCACCAGGCTATCCACCATGCAACAAAGGAGCGAGAGCGTTCAGCGTTCAGTTGGAGTTGCCACAACCAGCAGCAACGCAGAGAAGTGCACTGTGGCTGGTGTCCAGCTTCACGATTCACGATTCACGATGTGGACGAACAGAGACGCCGCCTCCTCTGTGAAGGGCAACTGAGTGAATCCTCAAGCGAAGCTTGGTGCAAAGTGCTTGCACTCGCTTGCCCGAGCGCCCCTCCTCCTTCAATCGGCACGACCGAAGGACGCTCAGGTGGTGATCGCCGCACCAAACGCGACGACTGTAGGCCAGCTCACGAGAGCCATGGAGGGAGCAAAAGTGGGGGCGTGTGTCTTTACTCTCCTGCTTCAGGACCGATCAACGCGCTCTGAGGCGCTTTCGAGTCCGTCATGCCTTGCTTCTTGACCTTGAAGCAGCAGCGCCGAACTGCACACATACCGGTACAATGAGGTGAGCAGTGGACAGTCGCAGATGCGGGGCGATTATCGAAACCCGCAATTTTCCCCAAAAATCGAAAAAAATCGTCAGTTCTCGCATATCGGTAAATACCGGTATTGCAGTTTTCTCAAAACCAGCACGCACACACACAACAGAAGCAGCATGGACCGCGACTCGTTCGTCGGCATGGACGTGGATGGCGCCGGCGCCACCCCCAGTGGCGGCCGCGGTGCGCACGAAGAAAAGTTCCGCGTGTACAACGACGCGCTGCTGCACGCAGCCGCGTGCCAGGACAGCTCGTGTCAAGCGCACAGCGGCCGGTGCCACAAGGTGAAGGCGAGCATCGACCACTTTGTGCGCTGCTACGGGCCCCGACGCCGCTCCGAGCCGATCGAGAGGTGCGCACAAGTCCCATATGCGCTGTTGCTAGTACACATGTATCTCCCGCTCCACTATATGAGCCAACTCCAACTCTAACCCCACGTCCCAACGCTGCGACTACTGTCGTAGGTGCGACTCGTGTTCCAAGATCTGGGGCCTCCTCTGCTTCCACGCCAAGACGTGCGCGACGCCGTTCGGCCAGCACTGCGTCGTGTCGCAGTGCGACTACTTGCGCGAGAAGATTGCGCGCAAGCGCGAGCGGGACCAGGCCGAGCTCCGCCAAGCGCGCGAGCGACTACAGACAAAGCTCGACGAGTGGCCGGTCGAGCGCCGCATGGCGCAGGTCGAAGCCGACCGCCAGCACGTGCTCCAGCTCATTGCCGACATCCAAGCCGAGCGGGCGCGTCGACAGTAGTCGACAGGAGCAAGCGACAGGTCGGCTGGCTGGCAAGCAACAGGAGCGAAGGGTGACGCCCTCTTCGCCTTATCAAGGACTCAGAGAGGAGCGAGAGGGGGAGAGAAGCACGCGGCAGTGGGCTCTCGCTCAGTGGGCTTGGCTTGGGAGCTCCCGCATTTAAAGGGGAGGAGCTCAGTGTCTCTATAAAGAAGTATCTATCCGTCCGATGCGTCTATCTCTCTCAGTCTTGCAGGTGTGGCTGTGGGTGTGATGACGTAATGACAAGGACGTGGGTGGTTGATGGGCATGCGGCTCCTTCCTCCTCTGATACGATGGACTCGCCACCCTCGTCATCGTAGTCGTTGTAGTGAGGACTACTACAGTACCGAAACGGCCACGAAACGAAACGAACCACTCACAGGCGCCGTGGTTCCCAGTCACGAGAGCTGTCGCTTGAGCTCCGAACAACGACAACGACACGAATGGCGCTCGCGTTCACTGTCGGCAGCCGCGTCGACGGGCTCTACGATGGCAACCAAGACGACATGTGGTACCCTGGCCGCGTCAAGCGCGTCAACGCCGATGACGCGACGTTCCAAGTGCTGTACGACGACGGCGAGGTGGAGGCGCGCGTGGCGGTTCAGTTCTTGCGTGCGCACGTTGGCGGCACACTCAGTGTCGGCACGCGGGTGTTTGGACGGTACGCTGGCGGTGACGAGTGGTACCCTGGTCGCATCACCGACGTACAGGACAATGGCTACTACACGATCGAGTACGACGACAGCGAAGTCGAGGCGGACGTGACGGCCGAGTGCATCAAGGAGCCCGACGAAGCGACGTTCGAGCCGACCGACGAAGCGGCAGTGGCGGTGGCGGCGTCGTCACCTCCAGCAGAAGAGCACGACGACGACGCCAACGCGGTTGCCGAGCCAACTGTAGTGCTCGACAACGACGCTGGCGAAGACCAGCGATCGCTGTCGCCTCCGTCGTCGCCTTCTGCGGAGCGAGAGGCCGAGCTAGTGCGTCCTCGCTTCCACCCCCGACCAAAGGCCGCCGACAGCTATGCGTTCTCGCACGACGAGCACGAGCTGCAGCAGCAGCCGAATCCAAAGCCCGCGCACCACGACCAACCACACAGAGGCCTCTACGCGACAGACGAGTACGCGAGCATCCTCGAGTCGATCGAGCTGCTCGACCGACGGCTTGGCGACGCTGCGTCGATCAAAGCAGTGCTCTCGACGCTCGTGAAGCAGCTGCGCGCGTTCCCGCACGCGACCGCCGACCTCGTCCACGCGCACGACGGCGAGAAGCTCGTGCTCGCAGTGCTCAAGTTCCACGGCAGCCACGCAGTCATTCAGTGCTACTGCTTCGTGCTGCTCCGACGGCTCTGCTTCCTGTGCGCCAAGAGCGCGCACGTACTCCTCCGCAGCGGTGTCGTCGCGCTTGTCGCAGCTGCGATGCGCCAGTTCGCAGACGACGCGATCCTCCAAGCGTCAGCGTGTGGTGCGCTCGCAGTGTTTACGCGCGTGCACGCGGGGCTCGCAGCGTTGCTGCAGCACCACGTCGCAGAGCTCGTGCTCGCGACCATTGTCTTCCACAAGACGTACAGCATCCACACGCGACAGGTGCACTACTACGCGTGCGAAGGTACAGCGACGCCGTGAGGGTGTGTGTCCGTGGTGGTGGCGTCTTAACGACGAGGACTGACGTCTTACTGTCCCTATGCTGTTGCCCACAGTGCTGCTGGAACTTTGTGAGCTGGGGGACCGTGCGACGCTCGACGCGCTCTGCAGCGACGAGCTCGACGCAGCGCTGAGCGACGTGTCGCCCATCTCGCTCCTCGTCTTCCTCTTGCGACAAGCGCTGTCGTTCGACGACAAGAAGGCGAGCTGTGCGGTCGGGACGCTGCTCATGTGGTGAGCTCTTCACTGCACACTGGGAACGAGACGGAGACGGACCGAACCGACCCGACCGCTAACGAACGCTATGTGTGCTGCTACGAACTGACAGCCTCGCTGCAAACAACCGGTACGCGGGGTCGCTGATCCTGCGGCTGAACGGCGTGCCCGAGCTCTCGACAGTCATGGCCAAGTTCCTCACCGAGCCAGGGATTCAAAAGTACTCGGCGAGTGCGTCGAAAGAGATCGCGCTCGCAAGCGTGCACCAAACTCCGACGAAGCGCGTCAAGGACCGAGCGTGCGGCGTCCTGCAAGAGACCGGGTCGCTCGAAGAGCTGCACTACGAGCGCTTCCAGCAGGCGCAGAGTAGCAGTAGTAGCAGACACCACCACCAGTCGATAGCGACGAGCGGACGCAGTGGTACTACGCCCCGAACCAGTGTCGGCAAGCGGAAGGTACTGCTGTCGATCCCACCGCCATCGTCGTCAGCACTCCCGTACAAGGATCCGCTGTCGTTCTCCAAGTTCGCGTCGCCGATCGGGAAAGCGCCGTATCTGCCGTCGAACGTGGCGGCGGCGTTCGCTGCAGACCCGACGACGCTGTCGTCTCAGCAACGCAGCAGCCTCGTCGTGCTCGATAGCAGCGGGTCGGAGTTCTACCAGTCGGACCGGAAGCAGTTTGTGAAGGAAGAGCGCCAGTCGCTCCTCTTCGAGACGTACGGCGTCCAAGGCGTGCTTGCCAGGGAAGCAACGAATAGCTCGCGGACGACGCACGGGATCAAGCGCAAGCAGCTCAAGACGCACCTGGTATCAGCAGCGGAGGCGACGTGGGCGACGCCTGTCGTGTCCCCCAAGAAACTGCTGCGCGACGAGATGCTCGCTGGTCCAAGAGCGTACGCCCCCCAGCCGCACTCGAGTCGGTCGGACCTCGTTAACGTCGGGACGTATGCAACGCCAGCTCGACCGAGAGGCTACGAGACCGACGAAGATGACGAACAACCGGACGACTACCACAGACACCAGCCACATCGAGCGGAGTTGCGGTCGCCAGGGAGCCGGAAGCCACAAACGACAGTGGCAACGAGCAAGCCGAGCACGCTGACGACGGCGAAGAAGAAGAAGAAGAAGCGGACGACACCATCGTTTCACGTGAGTGTCGAGAGCGAGACGCACCTCCGCGTCTCCAAGGAGATGCGCTCACCGTTCACCGTCCCAACGCCGAGTTCGCCAAGCCACAAGCGCTCCAAGAGCAGCGCAAAAGCTGTCGTCGCAGGTGGATCCCGGTACGCACCAGTCCACACCACCACTACGAGCGGACACCGAACGACAGGCGGCGCGATGCAGCGACGCTATCGCCCCGACTCGAATGGCTACAACGGCGAGTCGCTCATCGCGTACACTACCACGCGCTTCAACGACGACGTCGGGAGCGACAGCGACAGCTACGGCGGCGGTGGTGGTCCGACAGGCCTGCGAGTAGCTGGTCGAGTGAGCACGAATCCGCTCTCAGCACGAGAACAAGCCGAGCTACAGGAGCGCGAGCGTCTGAGTTTCGCCGACAAGCTCCACAAGATGATCGACAAGGCCAAGTCGACGCTCGCAGTAAGCAATGTCACATCCGAACCGGTCGGCGCTCGGTCGTCGCGGTCGACAGCGTCGAGTCGGTCCGCCCACTCGAAAACCGCGGCCACATCGTTGGCGCGCCTGGCGTCGCCCAAGCAAATCGCCCGACCCGTAGTGACGTCGCAGCCACCGCGCCCGCTCAGTGCAGCGCGAAACGCGCGTGTTCTGTCGGGCGGAACGCGGACCACAAAGAGGGGAGACGTATCGCCTGACGAGAGCAGCCAGGCGAAAGCCGTGTCGTCGCAGGACGCTAGGAAGCACGGTGGGAACAAAGCGAGTGCGTCCGGCGCGAAGCGACCGATTGCTAGCCTGGCTGCGACCGAAAAGCTGACTGCTGCGACCTTGACTGCCTCGACGCCACGCGCGGGTAAACAACCTCTCAAGGCCGCATCGAAGGCCAAGTCGTCGACGCCTGGATCCGCTTCGAGGGCCAAGGTGAGCGCACCTGGAGCATCCGTTCCAGTGCCGTTCGTGGCTCTGACAGAGACAGTGTCAGTGTCGAGCGTTGAGAGGAACGCCGAGGCGATCGAAGACGCTGCTCCAGTCGAACTGGTGACTACGGAAGCGATTGGCTCGAACGCTGAACAAGTCGCCGCGATGCCGACCTCTGTACAAGCGACGGACGTAGCGACTCAGCCTGCGGTTGCTCATCCGTTGGAGGCGAAGCCCGACAGTGTAGACGCAGACGCGCGTGGTACGCTTAACGAGGAGCTGACACCAGCTGACAGTGGTACAGGCACTGCGAGCGAGGAGGTGGAGCCTCCACCAGAGACTGTGACGGATGTTGCGTCGGACGAGTCTCTAGTGGCTGCGAGCCCGCGAGTCATGTGTGCTCCCGAACCTGTCGACGTGAGTATAGTGACCACGGAAGGGGATGCAACTACGGCGGCCGACGAACCTGTGGACGAGTCTGTGCCTGCGCCCGAGACATTAGCTACCGAGAGTGAAGGCGAAGGAACAAACGCAGTTACCGCTGTACCGCTGGTTCGGCCACAAGTCGAGTCATTCGAGACTGCAGAGTCGATGGAGGCAGTCGAACCCACCAAAGCGTACTCGTTCAGCGACCCCGAGGTGACCGATCGGAAGCAGGAGATCGCGGATACGAACCGTCCCACCTCGCCCGAGAACAGCGACAGCGTACCACCACCGAATGCAGTCGACGGGACTCTGGCGCCTGAAGCCGTCGCTGGAGAAGACGACGATCTGTACGCTGACGAGTACAACGAGTTCGATGACGACACTGGTGGCGATGAAGTGTCGCCAGACGAGCCACTCGCGGACGAGGAAGCGCGAGCTGATGGCAGCGTTCCACTGGACGAACTGCTCTCGCTGGCAGAGCGGACGACAGCAGTGGACCCAGCCGTCGAATCGTCTGTCGTGATGACGGTGTCGGCGTCAGCCACAGAAAAGCTGTCGCTGGAAGACGCTGTCGCGAGTGCGCGGAGCGCTCAAAGAAGCGGCGACGACCTCTACGAAGACGACGACGCGAGCGAGTTCGCGTCCGAGCCAAACTCGTCGCGCGCAGCGGAAAGCGGGACGGCGTCGGGAGCCAGTGGTGCGTCTGGAGACGCTCACGAAGCCGACCTTGTCGCTGAGGTAGCGGAACCCGACTCGTCAGATGCCGAGGCGTTGGCGTCTGAGGCGCCATTCGAGAGCTTGGAGCGCGCTGTGTCGATGGCGGCCGAAGTGGCTCCGACTGGAATCGCGACAGCTGAGAGCACACTCGACAGCGACGCAACGGATGCGCCGTTGGTCGCTAGCGACGTCAGTGAGGCAGGGGATAGCACGCGTGCGCCTTGTCGCGACGATCAGGAAGCTGTCGTTGTGACAGAGACGGACGAAGTCATCGCAGTCCCGTCTTTTTCAGACAAAATGGCGGCTCCACCAACTGTTGCTGCTGGAGACAGTGCTTCTACGGAAAGCGGGGCTCCATCAGAACCAGAAGAGGACGACGCGGATCCAGCGTCGAGTGAGGACGCGACACCGCTAGCGACCGACGTCGTTCCTCGCGACTTGGCGGAAACTGCTGTGGTTTCTGCGGACGACGGTGTCGATCAGGCCGACAGCGCTAGAGAACGCCCAGAGACATATGTTGACGAAGAATTCGACGGTGAACCTGTCGGTGATGGTGACTCAGCGACTATCGGCGAGTCCGCTTCACCTCCTGGTGGAGAGTTTGATGGTTCTCCACCTCCGACTATGACAGTGAGCAAGGAGACTGAGGCAGTAGACGTGCCAGCTGATACGACAAGCGACACGCCAGCCGTCGATGAGACTGTCGACAAGCAGCTTCAGATGTTTCAAGCTCGAGCTGATCCCGACCACAGCGTGCAGGACCGGAGTACTGACGCAGACCAAGTGAGCGGCGGTGCGGACAAGTGGGAGCAAGTTGAACCAAGTCCTGATACGCAGTTATCAGAGGAGGCAGCAGAGAGTCGGGTCGACGCTGAAGAGCTCAAGACCACACGAGATGATGACGAGGCAGCAGAGACACCAGATCCAGCTGAAAGTCCGTCTCTGCTAGTGTCGGAGGTGGAGCCAAGTGATGGCCATCGTCCTGACGAAGCGAGCGACGCTGACGCTGTGACAGCGACCGGAGCTACAGCTGACGATCCAGTCGCGGTTCCAGACAGTGTAGTGACCACAGAGGAAGACGCGGACAATGGCAGTGAGTACGGTGACGGCGAGTACGAAGCGAGCTTTGAGGACCCAGAGATCGCGAGTGCGAGAGAAGACGGTGCAGTGAACGCTGTGGTACAGGGCGTAAGCGCAGAGAGCACTGAAAGCTCGAATGTGGTGAGTGGAAAGGAGGAAGACGTTGCTGCTGAAGCCACTCAAGTTGTGGACGAAGCCGTCGACGCAGTGGTCGCTGATTCGGTGGTGGAAGCCGGAAACTCTCGGGTCGAAAGCGATGATGCGGTCACTGCTGGGACTGTGAGCAACGACGCCTGGACTGAGGACGCAACGTCGTCATCGAGTCCTGATGGCGTGGCTCTGGTAACGGACGCGGGTGGCGACAGAAGCGCCGAACCGGCTAGCGATTCGTTTGCTAACGAAGCGCCTGTGAGTGGGGATACCGTCGATCAAGGACTGGACGTGTCGACTCACGAGCTTCCAGATATCGCAGCAGAGTCTAATGATGCTGACAAACGACGTGTCTCCTCTGCCGCTGAACTGGAACAGCCAGAGCTGAGTAGCTCCGAGTCGACTGAGAGCGCAGAGGTGGCCGCGAGTGGCGACAGAGCAAGCGACCCAGCTCAACCTTCAGACTTGCAAGAGGAGCTCTCCACTCTTGTTGGTACTGGCAGCGCTGCTGCGGTGGAAGAAGCCACGGAAGCAGAAAGTGGTGTCGCTGCCGACGTGCCAACGGATGAGTACGCGTCAGTCCAGGCAGACGAAGAAGCTCTGGTGGCTGTGGCATCTGCTCGTACGAGCGAACCGGACGAGTACGAGAGCGAGTTTGAGGAAGCGAATGAAGGCGACGCGGCTGAGGTCGGCGATGGTACACAGGACGCCGCCGATGCGGTTGATACTTTCGAGAGTGTCTCGTCGACTCCTGCAACCGACACCACAGCGACAGCGATGTCAGGTGATGAGATCGACGTTGTTGCGGACGCGAGCGCTCCAGAGAGTCCCGAAGCTCCGCCAAGCGATGCGAGCGAGTCCGTTTCGCTTGAAAGAACGCCAATGGTGTCTCCGACTTCAGCGAGGGACGAGACTGAAGCAGAAAGCGATGAATCGGCGTTTGCTGGCTCGGGCATCCGCTCAGACGCAGACGAAGCTGCTCTGGTACTTGGGTCTCAGGCTGTCGGAGAGCTCCTGGCAAACTACTCTGAGGCTCCCGAACCTGCCGGTGAGACAAGCGCGAGCAACTCAGCTGGAAGCGAGTCGGTGGACACTTTTGAGGAAGGAAGCGACATGGGGGACGCTGGTCAAGGTGAACTGGTGGAGGAAGCCGCTCTGGACACGCCAGCCGAGTCAGCAGAGGAGCTTGTGTCGAGCAAAGAGAAGAAAGCTGACGATGATGGAGGATACGATGACGACAACAAATCCGAGGCCGCAGCCGAACCAGAACTGGATGCGATCTCGGCTCCATCCAAACCCACGCCAACGAAACCAGAATCCGACTCCTCCACAATCGAAGCAGACGCGCCTCCAGTCGAGGAGGCAGTGAGCGAGAGTACAGTGACACCAGAGCAGGTCGAGGGCGACGTCGTTGGTGCCGAGACGAGTGACGTTGCTTATCTAGATGAAGAGGTTGCGGATGCGACAGTGTCCCTTGAAGGAGGTGCAGCCAGTGGAGCAGATGGTGCTGATGAGCGAGTCGACGGCGCCATTGCCGCTGTCGACGTTCCTGCAGTCCCAGTAGATGCGGAATCCGGCGAGCAGCTTGTTTCCGCCGACGACGACGCGGTGGTTTATCGTCAAGTGGTCGCACGTGATACCAGTGAGGCTGCGTCACTCCCCACTGATGATGGTAGCAAAGCTAGCGAGGAGGCAGCACAAGAGCCACCACTTGTTGCAACTGGAGACGAGGAACATGAGCCCGTTAGTCAGCTCGAATTCGCGATCGACAGTGCGGAAGACGAAGCTGTCGATGCGACAGCTAGTGACGACGAAGACGGCGGTTACGGTGACGACGACGAGTTTGAAGAGCCCGACACGCCTCGCAATACCGTCGAAGATGAGCACAGCGACGCTGGCGTTGAGAGCCGACCGTCCGAGCTGTCGGAACTTGGTCCAGCATCGGAAGCGGACTCGAGTAGTGCTGGGATAGCGACTGTCGCCAGTCATGCCGACAGAGCTGAGGAGGATTATTCCGTCGAAAGTGCCGCTTCTGATCAGGCTGGAGAAGACGAGCCAGAGACAGCAAGTGCCGTTGCGCTTGTAAGCAATAGCACTGAGGCGAGCGCTGACACGTCGGAACCCGCTGTTGGCTCGGATCAACACTCGACGGACCTGAACCCGCTTGATCAGCTGCCACCAACAGATGCCGCCATAGACACAAGCGAAGACGAGCCGACTGTAAGCGTGCCGGATTCAAGCGACGGACTTGGACTTGATGACGAGCCAGAGCGAGGTGATCATGTCGAACCACCTGATGCGGAGTCGCAACTCGAAGTCGATGCAGCCACCGGTACAACAGAATGGGCTCGTGAGGCCAAGTCGAGCGAACCTTCGCAAGTCCCAGAAACGGAACGAACAGCATCGCTAGATGAAGGCGGTGCCGGCCATGGCGACCATTCAGCTCTTAACGATGAGAGTGCGGCTGCTTCTACCGAGCAGGCGCCTCAGGACACTGATGAGTCAGCCGCAGGACTAGAGAGCGCCGACAGAGACGACGAGCAAACTGGACCGCGAACCCAACTAGCGGACGAGAGCGAGTCGCGCCAGTCGGACGACGAGTTTGACGCGTACGACGACTTTGACGCCGAAGAAGACGAGGCGTCCGCACCAACAGTCGAAGAAGCGGCGACAACTGCAGCGACGGAATTGGAAAGCGTCGAGGAGGCACAAGTGGACGAGACGCCCGAGAGCACTGGAGACCAACCAGACGCCGATGCCTCCGAATCTCCGACGATTTATGATGCACCCGAGGCGTTGGAAGAAAAGTCTGGTGATGATTCTGTCGAGAACGACACACCGACTCCCGATGCTGACGACGACGCCGACAGACCGAACCCTGAAGCGGACGCCGGCGCCGACACGACAGAAGCTGATTCTGTCGAGAACGACACACCGACTCCCGATGCTAATGACGACACCAGCACGGCAGAAGCTGCTGAACTCGACCAATCGGCACGGCTCAGTGGTGACGTCGAGTCGGCTTCACCCCCAGTGACCCTTGCGACTGAAATGGACACAGTACCCAGCGGTGCGGATGGAGCTTCTCAGGAAGCTGCAGAGGGAGGTGCTGTGCCTAAGGATTGTCTCCCTGCAGTCGACAGTAAACCTGCAGATACGGAGTTTGAGGTCGCTGAGGATTCGAAAGTGCCACCATCAGCCGATCCTGACACTGTTGAGAGCGACAACGCAGAGAGTCCTGTGATCCCTGTCGATGACGCCGTTGCGGTCGAATCCAACTCGAGTTCGCTTCCCGGGGACGTCAACGAGTTGCAGCAAATATCGACAGCTGAGGAACGACAGGAGGAGGCGTCGCCTGCAAGCGAGAGCGATGCCAGTGCCGCAGAAGAGCCGCCTGCTGAAGCAGAAGAAGCTGAGCCCACACAGGAAGCTGTTCAAGAAGAGCCGACCGAGTCCTCGAGTGCATACCAGTCGGTACGAATGAGCACGAGTCCACGCGACGAGAAGGACCAACCGCCACCGAGTAATGAACTGCTGGTTCCGGAGAAGGCGTCTTCCACCGACATTGTCGGCGCATCTGAAGACTTCGCAAGGATTCCAGAGCTCGAGTCCGGCGCTCAGACGACAACATCACTTCATGGGGCATCATCAGCTGTCGACGCTGACACCACTGACGATTCAGACACCCACCAGCCCGAAGATTTCGACGCATTCGAAGCTGAAGCAGAGGCTGTCGCGACAGACGCTGCGGATGCGCCGCTGTCGGCTGATCCCACTGGCGACAGCGATTCGGAGCACTTGGTGTCGGTCCCTTTGGATGTCGTGTCGGCCAGCAGTGAGCCGTCGCCGCGCTCGGATGTGTACGACGACTTCGACGTCGACGACGACGCCAGTGGATCGTCGCCTGCAGAACCTGCAGCAACCGATTCGACAGCGCAACCGCCAGTCGTCGGCGGCGACGACGACTACGCGGACGACAACGACGAGTACAACGACTTTGAGGACGACGAGGCCGACGCTGTCGTCCGCCCTGTCGCGTCGAGTGACGTCAACAGCCACCGCTCAGACGCTGTCGGATCGACAGGATCGACACCGAGAGAAGTGCTGGAAGAGGACGACAGCGCCAGTTCCGCCCCAGTAGCAGCGGCGGCAGCGACGGCTTCGACTGGTCCAGCGCCTGACGTGTCGGCTGTCGACAATGACGACGAGTACGCGGTGGAAGACGAGTTCGAGGACGATGACACGAAACCCAGCGTGCCTAGAGCTGACACCACGACCACAGAGTCCATTCCGTCATCCACAGCTACAGCCAACAGCCCAGCAGCAGCCACGCCAGACGAGCCAGAGAACGACGAGTACGAGGCCGACTACGACGGCGAGGACGACGATTTTGACGAGTAGCTAGCTCCTCCGTTCCCCTTGTTGGTATTGTTGTTCGGTTAAAGTCGCCATTATTTCCTACTAATTACGAATCCACGTTGGTGCGAACCTATCGCGACAGACCATCACTCTCGCTGAAAGTCGCGCTTGCCGCCGCTCTTCGCGACGAGCCACGTGCGCTCAATCACAATGTCGTGGGACAAGGCTTTGCACATGTCGTAGACACAGAGCGCTGCGACGGTCGCGCCTGTGAGCGCCTCCATCTCGACGCCCGTGCGGTGCGTCACGCGCGCTGTGCACTCGATTTCAATCGCGTCGTCGCCGACTGCGCGGACGGCCACTTGGCAGTCGTCGAGTGGGAGCGGGTGGCAGAATGGCAGCAGCGTACTCGTCTGCTTCGCGCCCAGCACGCCGGCGACAATCGCAGTCGCGCCAATTGGACCTTTTGGACCAGCAAGCAGCTCGCCGTTGCCTCCGCCGAGACGCCGCAGTTCTGCAAGCACGGCTGGCGGCAGCCGCAGCGTCGTGCGCGCAGTTGCCGAGCGTCGCGTGACGACTTTTGCGCCAACGTCGACCATTTTCGGCGTTGTGCCATCGGCCGAGAGGTGGGAGAACGCGGAGGCGCGTTCGTCGCTACTGCTGCTACTGAAGCGGCAGCTGCGCAGCAAGCGAGGTGGGCGCGTGGCGACGCTGGCGCTCGTCGCGCGCGTCAACAGGAGCCGCTGCATGCGTACGTGGTCGAGTGATGCCGGACTTGCTTCAAGGCGGTGAAGTAACATTATGGAGTCACTCTGCCGAGGTATGCAAAGTCGCAGTTTCGACTCTACCATTAGGATAGCTATGGTAGTGTCCAACCAGCAGCAAAAGCAGCAAAACTCGAAGTGACGGCTGCTTTTGTAATTTTCAAATGGTCTAAATAGATGGCGACGGGTTCCTTTCCCTAGGTTCGCTACGTTCTTCAAGTCAAACGACACGCGGCCTTGACTATCTGCTGTCGTCCATTCCGAGAAAGCGCCTGAAATAAAAGTAAAGGTCTTGCTGCCTTCCACCCCCATGGCGATGGCAGCGAGCAGCGGCAGCGCCGTGGCGTCCGCGGCCCCCAGCGCGTCTTCCTCTGTCGCGTCTGCGAGTGCTCAGAGTGTGCTCAGCCAGTTCGACGCGAAAATCAACCAAATGGGCGACTACCCGGCAAAAGACACGATCAACGCGCTCACGAAGCTCGCCGAGCGGTTCGAGCTCGCGCAGGACATTGTGCGCTTCCTCGAGACCAAGATCCACCGGGTACCTAACGAACTGCAAGAAGAGAACCACACACGCTCGCGTCTCTCCCTCCCTCCCTCCGTCTCTCCGTCTTTGCTGTCGCTTGGCTCTCTCTCTCTCGCTCTCTCTCTCTGGTTTCATCCCACCAGCCAGTGGAGCGTGTGTGCGTGTATACAAGTGTGTGTATACGTGCGTATACACCGTGAAGAGGCAGCGATCAGGGACGACCATACACCTCCTCCACTCACGTAGCACTCTACTCCCAGCGAGAGAGCGAGCGAGAGAGCGAGAGAGAGAACGAGAGTGAAGGAAGGAGAGACGACCTGCCCTGCCGACTGTACTTCCAGGACAACCACTAACACGACCTCTCTCTCTGGCGTTCACTATGGCTCTTTAGGTCGCGCCGCAGTTCAAACTCCCGATCTTCTACCTCACAGACTCGATCCTCAAGAACGTCCGGGGGCCGTACCCGTCGCTCTTTGGCCGCGTCATGGTCCCGCTCTACGTCAACTGCGTCAAGCAAGTGTCGGGCAAAGACCTCCGGCGCTTCCTCCACGTGCTCACGACGTGGGAGCAGAGCCGCGTCTTTGCCCCCGCAGCCCTCGCGCAAATGCGCGCAGCAGCGACGAAAGCCCAGGCGCTCGCTGAGCCGTCGGCTCTGGCGGCTCCTGCAAGCTTTGCCGCGACGCCGACACCGATGATGACGCAATCCGGACGAACGGGTGCGAAGCAGCAGGACAGGGAGCTCCGGGCGCTCCTTACGCGGCTCCAAAACGAGATGGGGATCCACCCAACGGAGCACATGACGCTGGAAGAAGTGCGGACGAACAACCCCGAGTACTACGCCCAGCTGCTCGCGTTCCATGAAGCAGAAAAGACGGAGACTTCCCACGAACCGACTCCGCCGTCTTCGCAGGCGCCGCCAGTGTACCGACAAGAGCTGGGTGCGCCTGTGGCGACAGTGCTTCCGCCTGGGCCAGTGCTGGGTGGCCCGCCACCTGGGCCGCCTCTCAGCGCTCGTCGCGACCCCCGCTCGTTGCCAGCTGCTCGTGTCGCCCCTCCTGTCTCTGCTGCTCCGACAGCGCCTCCTCCGACGCTTTCTCGGCCGGTGGCGACCAGTGCGAGGACGCAAGCGGACGCCCCGCTCAAGTCGGCGAACGTGTCGCACTTGATGCACTTGCTGAAGCGCAAGCAGCCGACACCGACGCCGACACGCTCGCCGCCACGTAACGAAATCACGAACGACAGCGCGTCTGTGCGGGCGCCCGACGCGGCTGCGGTCATGTCGATCCTCCAGAAGCTCAAAGGGATGACGCAACACGACAGTCCAGCGCCGGCTCCTCCTGTCACCACTCCTGTAGCTGGGACTGGGCCGATGGCGCCAGCCGCCCCACGACTGCCCATGAGGATGCCACCACCGCCACCACCGCCCCAGTTCCACCACGGCCGCCCACCACAGTACATGGGCCCCCCGCCTCCACGCGGCCCCGGCCCCCTGCATCATCCAATGCACCACCAACAACAACAGCCGCCGCCGTCGTACCAGGAGCGAGACGGCGCCTCCCGCATGTGGTTCAGTGACACTGTCGTTGCGCACAAGGAACGCGTCGAGTCGAACGTGCAGAAACTGTACGCAGCGCTGCCGCTCGTGTGCCGCGAGAGCGGCTTGCGTTTCCGCGAGCAGGAGAAGCTGAACGCGCACTTGGACTTCCTCTTCCAGTACAACCGGTCGCTGAAAGAGCGCGGCAAAGGTGGCACGTCGCGGTCGTGGTACCCGGACGAAGACCAGTGGGTCGCCGACTTTGCCGGCGCGAAAGCCCCACGCGAGTCGACGAGCAGCAGCTTCTTTGACCGCAAAGACGCAGGCGACGACGACGACGACGCCGCGAAAGAAGCGGCGTGGGACCGGGCGCGCGTGCCAGTGGACGAAGCCGTGGCCACGTGCCGCATCTGCGGGTAAGGGTCTCTGTAGTTGAAACAGGGCAGTGGTGGCGCTGGTGGGTGGGTGCTGACTGTGGTTGTGTGGCTAGGGAGAGCTTTGCGAAGAGCTGGGACGAAGACGAAGAGGACTGGATGTACACGAACGCAGTGATTGGGACGATCCACAACCCCGCGGTGCCGGATGGCTCGGCGGACCACGACACGATCTTCCACAAGTACTGCTACGACACGGTGACGGCCAACTCGAAGCACATTACGACGCAGCACTTGATTCCAGGCACGCCGCAGAGCAGCACGAGCCAGGCGACAGGCCAGTTTCCGCGTGTGGGAGCAGAGGATGGGGACGGAGACGTTGGAGCAGTGAAGCGCTCGCTTGAGGTGCGTCCGAGTCGAGTCGATCGACAAGGGACGTCACAAGGGTGGGGGTTTGACTGAAGTGTGTGTGTGTGGATGTGTTCCAGTCGGACGACGACAACGACGACAGCGACGAAGACGTGAAGCGGATAAGAACCGAGTGAGAGGCGGTTGGTTCCAACTGCCGACAGTGCCGTGCTGCCAAGGGGATCGATCGATCAAGCGACACGCGGCTGGCGGGCGCGTAGAGTGGCGACCGAGCGAGAGATTCGAAGCAATGTAAAGTATTTGGCTCTGGCGGGCGGACCACGTCGTCGGTTGGTGGTTGGCTTGGCTTGCCCCGTCGTCCTCCTTCCCGTGTAGGTTCTGTCTCGTGCATCTGCTGCTGCTGCTTCCAAGCTTCCAAGCGTCCGTCCGAGCGAAACGACAGACGAGTCGACGAGCACGAGAAGCGCCCTCACGTCCGTCCCCGTACTTCCCGTTGATCCATTTCTAACATTTCAATCCAGCTTTGCTTCCTGAGTGTCGCTAGCTGTCGTTCCATCCTCCAACTCAGTCGTACAAGTGCGGACAGAGCTCGTCGGGCCCAATGGCTGTGAGCGACTCGAGCGAGAAGTAGCTGCGGTCCTGAAACTCGCCTCCAGCTCCTGTGTCGTCAACCGCGTCTACGATCGAATGGGACGGAGGCACAGAGCTACTGCTGTTGCCTGCATACGCTCTCAGCGTCTCCATGCCGACTGTGAGCCATGTCGGGACGAGCGACAGGGATGACAGTTGCTGCTGACTCAGCAAGTGCTGTGCGCGCTCGAGTGCCGAGAGCGCGAGCCGATTCGTCTCGAGCTTGAGCTCCCGGCTGTCGGCCACCATCGCGGCGCGTTCGCGTGGAGGTGGAATGAGTGCACACACAGCCGACGCAGCCGCTGCCAGCAGCTCAGCGCTGGTCGCGTGCTTGCAGAGCCGACAGACGACGACGTGGCCGTCGAGGTCGAGGACTTGGGTCCGTCCAGCGGTCGTGCGCGCGACGACTGCGAAGCACTCACAGGCAGCAACGAGCGTGCTCTCGTCGTGGCCGTACCGCGTCGGCTGCGACAGCACGTACAGCAACACGTGCACGCCGTTCTGCGCTGTGGCGCGGCTCTTGTTGAGCGGGTTCGCATAGCATACGCACGTGAGCGCTGTGAGCACCGCTTCGAGCACGCTCGGACTCGTCGCGTCGACTGCGAGCTGCAAGAGCCCGGTCGTCGCACCGCTGTAGCCAAGCGCGAGCTGGTTCACGGACGTGAACGCGAGGTTCGCGACGCCGATCGCACTCGCGCGCACGAGCTCGGGGCACTGATGCAGCACGTCTGCCGTGAGGCTCTCCGCAAGCGCCACGTCGCCACCGCACGTCATCACCGCGCTCTGGTTCACCACGTGGTTGCGTGCGAGGTTCCCGAGGAGCTTCGCGGCTTCGCACCGGACGCGCAAGTTCGCACTCTCGTGGACGTACCGGACAGCGGTGGGGAGGAAGCCAAAGTTCACAATCTGCGACCGTACGACCTCCGAGTCTGCCGACACGGGACGACGACAGGAGTGAGCAACCACAGGATGCCGACACGGATGCCTGACAGGGACTTGAACGCGTCGTACCGTACGCGAGGTTCACGAGCGCACTGAGCGCTGCTTCCTGGGTCTCGTCGTCACCAGGAAGCGATGGCGTGTCGCTGATCGTGGTCGAGTCGAGCGGGTCTTCTTGGTCGTCTGGACGACAACTCGTGCTGCTGGGCGTCAGGAGGCGCGTGAGGCACTGGACCGCGTTCTTCGCCGCCAGCACGCGCTTGTTTGGCACGTACGTTGCTAGTGCTGCACAGAGTCGCGCGGCTTCCACGACGACGCGCGGGTTCGTTCCGCGCTCGAGAAGGCGGACGAGAGGAACTGCGACGCCGGCTTTCACGATCTCGTCTTGGACGTTCACACGCTCGCGTGACGACAGTGGCGAATGAGATAGAAGGACTCGGCGACGCAGGGGTGGCCGTCGAGGCTTCTCGTGGATCGCGAGGTGGACGAGTGCGAGCAGGACCGAGCCCGAGACGACGTCGCCAAGGTCTTCGGTCAGTAAGTGTACCAAGAACGGGAGGACGCCACTCGTTGTCGCTCGCGTAGCCGACGACGCAGGCAGCAGCGCAATGCTCTGTGCAAACTTGGCGACCACGTCGTCGACTGGGTCGACACGAGCAGGTGGTGTCGTCTCTTGGTGGCCTGGCCGCTGGGTGGCTGGAGACGCTGCTGGCAGGTGGTGGTGAGGTGTGGTGGGGACGGCGAACCTGAGATGCCACTGGCGCTGAGCGTCCTGGTCGTGCTTCTCCTGGTCGAGGGCGAGCTGGAGAGCCGCGACCTTGACACGCCACTCCGAGCGCTCTTGCTCGACTGCTTGCTGCTGGAGGTGGATCTGTTCGCGTTTCGTGGCTTGGAGGGACTGCGACAGGTCATGGAGGCGCTCCTGGAGTCTGTGTGAGAGAGAGGCAAGAGAGAGGGAAGAAGAGAGCCATGAGTGCTGGGACGGAGTCCGTTCCACCGCCTCGGGACGGTAGTTGCGGACGCACGCACTTGTGCACCTGGGCCTCGAGGTCGTCGATCTGGTCGAGGAGCTTCTGCTCCCGTGCGTCCTTCTCCTGCTGGAGGTCCACGAGCTGTCGCGAGAGCTCGAGCTCTTTTGGCGTCGGGACGTGCGGGTATTCCTGCACCGCATCAGAGAAGCACGCCATTCCATTCCAGTCAATCCTAACCAAACGTTGTCATCCTCATCAACATCCTCGTACTCATGGTCGACACGAGCATACGGACGTACAGCGTCTTTTGGCTCCACGACCATCCGGATCGGACCTTCCAAGTGGCGTCCAGACTCCTCCTCCCGACTCTCGAGACCGGTTGAAGAGTGCGACCAGCGCCAGTGAGCAAAGTGGAGTGGGTCTTGTTCACGGAAATACACACTGTGGCTATGCTCCGTCTCGCTCGGCTCTCGATCCGCCTCCCTCTGCTCTGAGGATGGCGGGTGGTCTTGTCTCGCGTCCGTCTGTTCACCCACCGCCCGCCACGAGTCAATCGCTGCCAGCACAATCCAACTCGCTTGGTCGTCCGTCGACTGGCTTCTTCACGCACTCTGTCGATCCAGACAACCCCACAAGATGCGGCTGCTTCGTCGAGCGTGCACGAACCTCCGCACGCGCCGCCGCTCCACTCCCCCTGCTATCGCCCCGTCCAGGGCCCCTCGTCCCCGTGGTGGAAGTCCCATCAGTCGAGACGCCGCCACCCCATCCGTCCGGAAGCACTTCCACGCACTCACGCTCGACCCCCGCCAGCGTGGGATGATGAACCGCGTGCTCCACCGCGCGAACGACGCGACACACATTGAAGAGCTCTTCAAGCAAGCCGACAAAGACCACGACGGTCTCCTCACGCAGCAAGAGTTTCGCGCAGTCTTTGCGTCTCGCTTTAGCCTCCAGACGATCCGGTCGAGTGCACGGAACACGTCGCTCGCACCGCCGACGCGGCAGCAGCTCAAGCTCGTCATGGTCGCGTCCGCGATCCCGTTCGTCGGCTTTGGCTTTGTTGACAACATCATTATGCTCGCGGCCGGCGACATGATTGAAGACCACTTTCACGCAGCGTATCACATCTCGATGCTCTGTGCCGCGGCGCTCGGGAACACGGTCGCAGACGTCGTGGGGCTCAGCTTGGGCGGCCTCATTGAGACGTTCGCACGGCGGATTGGGATCCCCGACCCCGCGCTCTCGAAAGCGCAAGCAAACATGGCGATTACGCACTGGTGCAACTTCGTGGCGTCTGCTGGCGGCATCACACTCGGGTGCTTGCTCGGCATGTTCCCGCTGCTCTTTATGAACTACAATGAGAGTGAGAGCGACGAGGACGCGGGCAGCAAACGAGAAGCGGGGAAAGGCGGCGACCAAGTGCTGGCGACTACAATGCAGGCGGGTGGCGGGTTCACAGTGGGCTTGGACATCTCGCTAGCGTGAGCGTGAGCGTTGAAGGAAGAAGACGACCGCTTGGGAGTCGGACGCAACGTATTCCTTGTATTCGGGACTTGGTTTTTGATGGACATTCGGGTTGGGCATTCCGCTGGCTCACTCGATGACGGTATGGCGCAGTTGGAGCTCTTGAGGAGGTCACGACGTGTCACCTGACCAGCTCTTGGGGTCGTTCGTGTGTTGACCGAGCTGAGAGTGTGCGTGGCAAAGACACGAGCGTGTGTTGTGCGTATTTCTGCCGTTTAACACACCAGTTGTTAAACGCGAGCGGCCGCTTCAACTCACTCGATGTCCGCTTCTTCTTGCGTGGTCTCGTTCTCGACCCGAGCACTTCGGTCCCCACCGCCCCCATGTGACTGACTGGCTGGCATCTGGATGGACGCCCATGTGAGCACATGTTCTTCCAGCGCTCGCCTATCGGTCCTTCTCCCCATGATGTCGTCCAGGTAGACACACGAACCACATGCAGCTGCTGCTCCCACCACCAGTCGTTCGCTCGAGCCAGTCAAAGTCGTCGCGACATCCCATCCCTTGTCGCCCCGGCATAGACACGCGACCATGCTCGTGTAACGGCTTTCTCTCGAGGTCATCCCGCCGCGCAATTCTGTGCGCAGCAGATTCCCAGTCTGGTGGGCTGGGCGACATCTTGCGTAACTGAATTGGCGCTGTCGACGAAGGCGCGTTTCTTCAGTTGCTTCAGTTTTGATGCGGAGGTTGGTGTCCTCGACTCATGGTCGTGGTGGTGGCGACCTTGCCATGCTCATGGACGCTGTCAAAGAGCAGTAGCGAGCAGCTCGAGAGCACGAGTGAGAGGCAGAGAGAGAGCAAAACAGACAAGGACGAGATCAAGCGCAGCTTTCAATCATGGCGACGCCTTGCGTGTCAGCAAGCCCTTGCCGTGTCGCGCGTCGCTGGCCACCAATCAGCTGCCTGTTAAACCCTCGTGGTAGGTAAGTATCGTATCTTACAGGTATATATCGTTTGA
Source organism: Globisporangium megalacanthum (assembly GCA_023334115.1). Taxonomy (NCBI): domain Eukaryota; phylum Oomycota; class Peronosporomycetes; order Pythiales; family Pythiaceae; genus Globisporangium; species Globisporangium megalacanthum. Next base: position 25,083 of record JAASGD010000118.1, read on the forward strand.
CCAGGATCATTTGCTGGAAAGCACGATTACTGCTCAATATTCTGCATTCATTTATAGAGGTATTTAGTTCTAGTATCGTACACCCTCATCTTCGTCAAACACCAGCTTCAGCCGTCGCTTGCCGATCCGCTTATTGTGTGGGGGGCAGTGCCTGCCCCCCACACACAGACGCCATTCGAGTCATTCCGGAATTCCCCTCCAAGCTTCCCAGTCTCCTTCCTTCCCTCCTTCCCTCCTCGAGTCGTTCAAGATGGTCGCCGCCAAGGTCGCACAGTCCGCCGCCAAGAAGTGGTTCGGAGACGCCGGCACGTACCCCATCATCTTCACGTGCGTGTTCGCCACGGCCGTGTGCGGCTTCCAGTGCACGCGCATGCTCACTGGCAGCCCGGACGTTGCGTGGAGCAAGGAGAAGCGCTCGGCCACGTTCAAGTACGACTCGGAGTACGGCGCCGACTGGCAGGCGCACCGCCGCAAAGTCGCTGTCTGGTCCAAGAACGTTGTGAACGAGGCCAAGGGACTGTAAGTCCATCTTTCAGCACCGCAGGCGTCTGCTGTCTCTCAAGCTGGCCGGCCCACGTGGTTACGTGAGCACCTCCTGATCGACACGACATCCGCATTTCGACCCATTCTCTAGACGAACCCGACCCGACTGGCGCATTCCTTCGCTTCCGTCATCCATATTGGATCGGTGACGGTAGTCGTCGGGACCCGCTCTCTCTCGGCCAAAGTTTCCCTTCGATGAATCTATTTCCCCTGTTTCACTACGTCATCCCTCCTCTTGCTTTCTTTTCCAGTCCGCATTTCGCTAGACGACGCACTTGAGGAACCCGTCGTCACTTCCCAGCACGATGACGCGTCGGAGTGGGAGCACGCACACACTCTGCGCTGCCACTTTGCTTTTGCTCAGCTTCGCACTTAGCGAGAGCGTCGATGCAGCTGGCTCCAGCAGCGGCCACACGTCCATGCGCACTGTTGGTAATGGCAACACTGCTGCCATTCGTGCGTCCTGCTCACTTGGGAGTCGTACAGCGAGCAGCTTGTTGGCGCTCACAGCGTACAGAACAGTCGCGTCAGTGAACGGTTGCACTGTGAGCTGGCTCTCTCGGACGCCTTCCGGGACGCCAGTTACCACCACCACCAGTCTGGGGGCGTCCAAATGCGACATGTGCCACACGCGCGCTTCTCGGTCCGCGCCAACCACAAGCAGCAGCGAGTGCGACAGCTGCGCGAGCGTCACGACACGGCTGTCGACAGCCGTCCACTTGGCAACGTGGCGTCCTGTGCGCTGGTCGAGCAGCACGACTGTACCACTCGCTGTACCAGCCGCCAGCAACGCGTCACTGCCAGTGAACACTGTCGTGAGGGCGGTGACGCGCACTGCGTCGCGCGCGTCGACGCGCCAGTCCGCTACAACCTGCGGACCAGTGCGCAAGTCGATACACGCGACCGAATGCGCTGTCGCGACCGCAAAGTCCGCGCGCCCGACAGCCGACACCGTCGTGGCGACACGTGGCGTTCTGAGCCCAGTGAGTGCGACTGCACGCTCGTCGGCCGCTCCGAACGGCACCTTTACACGCACGTGGCTGGTGCGCACGTCCCACACGTGCGCCCCTGTCGCTTCTAATGCGACGCCGACCGCGCCGTCGAGTGCGCTCTCGACCGCGAGGATCGGCCCTGTCGCGTGCACTGCCGACTGCGCGTAACACGGGTGGCTCGCGAGCCGCCACGCGCGACACGAGCCGGTCTTGCTGCCTGAGAGCAGCACCGTCTCGTCCACGTCGACGCTCACGCACCGGACGCTGCTCGAGTGCGCTTTGAGCGCGTGCAGGAGCTCCCCAGCGAACGCCCAGCTGGCGAACAGCCCCGTGTCGCCTGTCGCGACTGCACTGTCGCCTGTCGCAAGCGGTCGCAGCCACACACTGTCGGCTGCGACCCGCTGCGCGGGCGACGCGAGCGACAGGGCGTTCGCCAGCGCCGCGTGGCGCCGTCGTCGCGTCTCGTGCATGCGCGCAGCGTCCTCATTGAGCTCCTGGCCGCTCGTGGAGCCGAGTCGGGACCGTGGGAGCTGCAGGAAGCTCGGGGCTTTCACTGCGTTCACGCGCGTCGTACGGTACGCAAAGTGCAGCAGGTCGGGCGGACACTTGTCGACTGCCGACAAGAGCGTCGCTGTCGCTGTCGCTGTCGCTGTCGCTGTCGCGTCCGAAGTGTCGCCGAGCGTCACATTCCGGTCGATGCCGCCGATCGGGAGCAGCAAGAGCTGGAGCACAGAGCTCGCCGCGACGACCGGGAAGAGCGTCGCGAACCTGTCGCGGCCCAACAGACTTCGCAACGGGACGCAGAGCTCCGACACGACTTCGCTCGCGACGGGCCACTGGAAGTTCGACACGTCGAGCTCGCTGTACACTGTGCTGCAGCGTGTGAGGAACCGGTGGACGCTCTGCACGAGCGGCGTCGCACTCGCTGTCGCATCGGGGCCGAGCTTCTGGCACACGGCGACGATCGTCCGTGCGAGCCCGACAGCTGTGAACGCACGCAAGCTGCGGCGGTTCTCGGCCTTCAGGAAGCTCCGACTGCGGAGGAGACGACGCGTCGAGGCCGTCTCGGGGAGCGTCGACGACAGTGCGGTGGTGGCGGCGGTGATCGCAGCGACAGTGCGCGGGGGCACGAACGGAGGCTCGACAGCGTCGAGTAATGCGACGAGCCCGACACCGCTGGTACTCCGGTCCAACAGCTCGCTCTGCACGGCCGCGTCGCTCAGACTGCGCACGATGAGACGGAGGACGCGGAGTGTCACGTACACCTCGCGGCCCAGATCGTCCTGGAGGAGGAACGACAGACAGACAGACGACGTGAGAGGGAGAGAGCCTATGTGAGTGAGTTATCTTTGTCACACTGTCGAACGCACGCACGCACCGGGACGCCGTCGACGCGCACAGAGCCGATCTTCTCTGCGAGCTTCACGAGGTGGGGGAGGACGTCCAACACGTGCGGCAGCAGCACGTGGCGAACGGGAAAGTCCCCGACCTCGCGACACACGACCAAGAGCGCGTCGGCCACGTAGTGCGGCTCGTACAAGCTGCTCTTGCTCACGAACGTCACGTGAAGTCCGTTCGTGTGCTTCACCGTTGTCGGTGTCGTCGTCAGCTTTGTCCACTTGCTCTTGAGCTTGCCCAAATGCGGCAGCAGCGACGCGAGCACGTACTTGGTCGCAAGCGACGGCCCCAAGCCGTCAGCTGACGACAGCTCGCCCAGTGCTGTCGTGACGATTGCGCTCGCCTCGGGCGCAAACAACAGCGGCGGTCGGGATCGGGACCCTGGGCCTCCTCGCGACACATCGTCCGCGCCGAGTGCCGCCTGCGCCGACACGGTCCAGTCGACGAGCACGGGCAAGAAGCTCTCGAGGAACACAATCATACCGAAGCACTGCGTGACGTGTTGGAGTACCTCTGGCGCCGCCAAGCAGAGCTTGAGCAGCGGCGACAGCTCGGAGCTCTCGTACACGCGCAGGACGTCCGACAGCAGCTCCTGTCGCGCACGGAGCTGTCCGAGCTGGGCACCAAGTGGCGGCAGCAGAAACACGACTGCCGCCGTGACGTGCTCGGCTTGAATCGGCTCAGTATGCGACGGCGGCTGGAAGAACTGAGCGAGCACGGGGAGGACGACGCGGAAGAGCGGCGGCGACAGCTGCGCGAGCGACGGCATGTAGAGCCGCACAGCCGCGAAGCGGTCGGTCCAGTCCGGCAAACGGTGGTAGTGCGACAGGAAGCGATAGAGCAGCGCGAACTCGCTCGGGAACAGACTCGTCGGGGCCGGAGTGAAGCCGAGCGATAGGAGCGGATGGGAGTGGCCACTCGCGCTCGACCTGTGCTGGCGGAAGGACGCGACGAGCCAGAAGATGTCGTCGCCGTCCAGGACGCCGGCCAGCAGAAGCCGCTCACGTGGGTTCGGATGCACCAGCGCCAGGACTGCCGTCTGTCGAGACGATCAACAAGAGCCACTCGCTCTCATCAGCGCCTGGGATCCCACATACACACACACGACACTGGCATTGGACGCACGCACGCACCTTCACGTCCCCTGGCAGCTTGTCTAATGCAGCAGTGACGTCGCTGCCCCAGTACACCTGTCGCGGAGATGGGGCGTCGTCTCTGCCAAGCGCTGCTGCCATGAACGCAACCACACTGCGTCTGGAGAACAACGGCGACAGCGTGTACAGTTCAGCGATGACACACCCGAGCGCAAACAAGTCGTCGGCCTTCTGCAGCTCAAACGCCGACAACTGCGTGCTGTCGGGGAACGCCTGGAAGATGACACAGAAGCACACAGACAGCACACGGTCACAGGACGTCCTCATTCGCAACATACACACGCTGACGCCGAAGAGCCAGCCACACGCGCACCGTTGCAACGCTCTCTCGTGGGAGGGAGTACACGGGGTCGAGGATCGCTTCCGACGTCCGTCGCAGCTTAACGCGCGTTTCCAGACTCATCGAACTCTCCGTGAGACAACATGGCGTCTCTGTCGCGACAGGAAGGCTCGTGTGTCGCTGTCGCTGCCCATTGTCACCGACAGGCGCTTCTTGTTCCGTCAGCAGCCGAGTGTTCGTGATCTTGATCGGAAGTCCGGTGCTCAAGAGCTGCAGGTCCATCTCATCCAAGCGCTCCAAGTGGTCCGCGTCGCCCCAGTCAGTGTCCAGCACGTGGTGGTGTCCACTGCTCTCGGCAGCCAGTTCCGCGTCCGCTTCGTCCGGTTTGCTCAGCTGCTGCCACAAGTCGCGAAAGATGTGCGACGTCGTTGTGCGTGGGCTCGAGGTCACTGCGGCTCCAGTCGACGCAGTGCGTGCGTGCGACGGCGTCCCAGCGTCGCCAGCGACTCCGTAGATCAGCGGAGCTGGGAGCCGCTGGTTGTCGGCCAGTGAGTTGTCTGCAAACTGCGAGCCGGACCGGGGTCCGCTCCCAGCGACCGGTGTCGTGGCTGTCGGCGTCGCGTCGCCGCCCATCTTGAACGACAACGCGTGGCCACCAGACGAATGGCCGAACGACGCGTCCGGGTGGAAGAAGTTTGGGATTACAGTCGCAAGCCGGGAGACTGTCGCCGACTTGCTGCTGTCGTCCTTTGCGCTCGTAGGTGGCAACGTCACTGGCGGATCCGAGCCGTGTGACCGCGGCCGCGGCTTGGGCTGCTTCCGCTTCGCTTTTGCACGGCTGCTCTGGTTATGCGCCTTGGCTTCGGCAGTTAGCGACACGTTTGTCATCGAGTGTCGGCTCTGGAGCACGCGTAACGACGACGACGGAAGCTCGAAGCCCGACGCCCACGCGCCATCGCCCGCATCACTCACGATTCGCAGCGCCTTCGACAGCATCCTGTCCACGTCCGCCTTCTTCTCGTTCACGCCGTTCGTCGACGCGAACGACACGCGGTAATCCGTCGCTTCTTCGCTTGGCTCGGACGTGTCCGTGTCGGGTCCGCGCTCGCGACGCGGCCATTGCCTCATTGGATGTGGGAGCGTAAAGACCTGGACGAACCCAGGACTCTTCCCAAGCCGCGCCTCTCGCGACCCGACCTTTAGCGGCACGTTCTTGTGTGCGATCGCCTGGGCGCCACTGAGACTCACACCAAAGTTGAGGTCGATCCAGTGGTGGAGCTCACGCGACACGGCGTCGCTCTCGAGCATAGAGCGATGGGCCATCACAAAGTCGTACGCGTCGACGCTCCACGTTGGCAGCGCCAGGTCCTCCATGACATCGCCGCGGATGGCCATAAACACGCTCGGCTCGGTGTAGAACTCGGGGATGCACTCGTCCGGCGTCCAGTCGTACATCCGCGCCATGCTGGACGGGTACTCCTTTGGCTGGAAGTTCGACCGCACGACGTGCCGGAGCACTGGCATTGGCGTCCGACGGGCCATGTAGATGTAGTACGTGATCTCTGACAAGCTGGCAAAAGCCAACGACAGGACCAGTCAGCTGGGCGAGTGCCAACGCCTCTCTCGCAACAGCAGGAGAGGCGACGCACCTCTCTGTGATGTGGTGCGGCTCGGAGCTCGTCTCGTACGTCCGGTCGAGCTGGTGGTCGCCTTTGTTGAGCCGGAACTTGCTCTTCGTGAGGTCGCGCCAGCCACCGTCGCGTGACCGGAAGTCCGTAACCCACGGAAGGAACGGGTGGAAGACACTGTCAACCTGTCGATCGACAGTGGTGGTGGTGCTTGTCAGTGTCCCACCTACCCCACCACAAGAGGGACTGTACCAAGACGGACAGTCCGTACCATCCGGCGTCCGGCTGCAGTGTTCAGCAGCATCAGATACTCAAAGTTGCTCACGTCGCCGTCGCACCATCGCTCCGTGAGGGAGCGAGAGGTGAACGACGCCACGGAGCGGCATAGGCGGTCTCCAGTCTCCTCCTGCCTGTCGTCGTCGTCTGTCGCCATCTCCACGTCCCATCCATCTGATCGGCCAGCAAGTGGGAGCGTCCCGAGCCGCACCCACAATGTGTCTGTGAGCAACACGTCGGCGGGGCCGAAGCCTCCACACGCGACCCGACGGTCGTGGAGAAACACGAGCGCTCGGTGGAGTTGGTAGACGAGGAACCGCTTCTTGAGGTCTCCGAGCGCCAAGTCGTCTCCCTGTCCACCGCAGCATTCGCCCAGTCACACTCCCTCTCTCTTTCCATACCATACACGACAGTCACGCACATGAGCGTCGCCGTTGCTGTCGGCGTGGAGGATGTGGCGATTGTGCTTGAGCACGTCCAGCAGCGAGTGCTTTTCGTACGCAAACACGGCGATGACCACGTCCGTCGTCTCGGTGTTTAGTTCGCACACACCGTGGAGGACGCTCAAGTGCGCACTGCCGGCAGTCGCACGGCCAGTGGGGAGCGTCCGAATCGTCTCATTGAGGTCGCCATTGGTAGCGGTTGTAAACCGTGGGATCGCACTGTACAAGCGCTCAAGACGCGCGAGTGGCGCCTCGGCATCGTCTGAGTCATCGTTTGCTGGAAGGTGGACGTTCCCAGTTACTGGTTCGCGCTTCCCGATGCGCAGCTTGTGCTGGAGCTGAGACTCGAACCCGTGTCGCTGCTGACGCGGCTTCGAGTGATTGGGTTTCGAACGCTGGTTGGTGTGTTTGTGACTGTGCACAGGTGGAAGGCGACGCACGAGCCACTCACTCACGCTAGTAGCGTCACGAGGCACGAACACACGCGCTTCCGAGGCGCTGGCGGCTGCGTAGCTCGCGTCCCAGCGCAAGGAGCGAGCAACGACAGCGCGAACGTCTTCGCCCTGGGTTTCATCACGCTGCATTCTATTCCCACAAAACGATCTTTGAACTTTGATGAACCAGTGACGTTGCAGCCAACACTGTCGAATGCTGAAATGAGGAAATGGAGGACGACATTGTCGTGACACTATAAGCTCACTTGGGCGTACGTATACACTTGTCCTGCGTGATCTCAGCCCGTAGTCGATCAGCTTCGCTTTGTTATCCTACGACGTCCCTCGCCGTATGCACCTACGTCGCCGAGTCGTCTCTGTCGCTCGATCCGCAGCCTCCAGACCCGGATCGAGTCAACGACTGAGAGCTCTCTGGCCCGAGTATCAAACAGAATCGGCGACTCATCTTGACGGGCACGTACATCGTCTGGCGACCACGACGACGCACCTAATTCGAGCCCAGTTCAGTCGACTCGATGTCGTCCGCCAAACAGGTCCAGGGACAAGGTACTCGTAGTGAAGCAGGTCACCATGATAGCCAGGACAAGTGTGCCGACGTATGCACTACTGTACTTCCTCACGCAGAGCCAGCATAAGAGGACGTCAGTGAACGGAAGCAGCTCGCCGTCTGTTCCTGACCTTGATCTTAGCGTTCGGCGTCGTGCTACCGCTGCAGCTCTGAGCAACTGCGTTCCGACGATCCAGGACGGTGAAGGTGACGAATGTCATATCATGCTCATGCTCGTTGGTAGCGTCTACAGAATCAGCGCGGGGCTGCCTGTACTACAGTAGTATGAGCGAATACAGCAGCCGTCGTTGAAGTGGAGGACCGCATCACTGCTTCCAACGCAGCAGAAGCAGGTAGCAGGTGCTGCCAGGTGCTCGAGTTGACCTCACTAAACCTACGTTACTTCACTATCAAGCACACCTGTCATGAGGTGCCACCTGCACCGAGTACCGTAGTTGTCAGATGAATTGGCACGCGATTGCGCATATCAGGAGCAAACACTTTTGCGGCGCCGAATTTTTTTTCGAATCTCCTGCGTGTTTTTGAAGAAAGAGATTGGAGAACAGAGAAAGTGAGAGAGAGAGAGAAAGAGAGAGAGAATACGAGGGAGGAGAGAATGAAAGGGAGAGAAAGAGAATGCGAAGGAGGAGGAGGTGAAGAGACCTGCAATTGTCGCGGGCCTAATCCACGTACTGTACGAGTTCCTTCCAAGTGTCATCCATGTGTCACCTCACACCTGTCCGGTGTCCCGCTGGCGGGAGGTCTCAGTTCCGCTCACTTTCGCCTCCGCTTCTGCGCAAGGGAACGCCTTGAAGGACTCCCACAACTTCAGTCCGAGTTGGACTGAACCAACAAGTGTCTTCGACTCTGAATCTCCTCAATGCTCAAGCTCAAGCTTTGAGCGAGGTTAGGGAGGGACTGTGTGTTTTCATCGAGTCCTTGACATCCTGAGAGCGAGCGCTGGAACTGGCTGCTCGTCTGAACATTACTATTACTACGTCCTAGTTGTACGTCCTAGTTCTTCCTATAATAATGCGCACCAGCGTTCTTCGCTTGACTTGGTGCGGAGTGTGTCCATGTGCTCTCTCTCCCTTCCTTCTCCGTTCTCGTCCGGCTTGTATTCGGTGCCTAAGCGCAAAGCTCAGAAGCTCCACGCAGCCGCGTGCAGCAAGGGCTGCCCTTTGCTTTTTCCTGCCGACGAAAATCAGCGAGCAACGTCTCAAAAATGGATGCTTGCTTGTCGCTTCAGGACTTCAGGACGACGACGCGAGACGAAGCTGGGCGCGATGACGCCCGAGGCCTCGTAGTAAGTACGACGTAGAATGACGTCCAGCCTGCCTGCTTCTATGCCTCTCGTCTCAAGCCTTCCAGTCTTTAAATGCTCGTGCTGTATGAAGCCTTTGGCTTTGCACGAAACGTTGTTTGCTCAGCTCCCTCGCTCTCTCATCCACCACGAAAGCGCGAAGCTCCTAGTGATATTTTCCAGGGTGTATCAGATCTCGCTCTTTCGTCGTTTTTATTCAGTTTCTTCACTATCAACAGCAGCAGGAACACCCACACAGAAGGCGTTGTTGTTAGTTTTTCTCTGTGCGTGCCACAACACAAAAAGCCCAGCTTCCAGACGACGACGACGACGGCGACGGCGAGAATGGGCAGCATGCGGCCGCGTGGAGGGACTGGCGCGATGCTCAAGGGCAAGTACATGCCGCTGAGCGAGGCGAACGTGCGTCCCGCCATGGTCGCGTCCTACGACGGCCAGTACTTGAGCGTACGTGAGAGCAGCGCCGCTGCCTCGGCAGCGTCGTCCGCCGCCCCTTCCTCCTCTTCTTCTTCCTCTTCTTCGTCCTCTTCTTCCTCCTCTTCTTCCTCGTCTCCTACCGCTCGGGGCGCCGACGTGCGCTACTGTATGGGCAACTACCTCGGCGGCGGCATCGCGGGCGTTGTCTACGAGGCCTTTGACCGGCGCCACGCGCGCCACGTCGCCATCAAGATCCTCAACCCGGTCGGCTACAAACTCGCTGCGCCGGCCGCGCTGCGCCGGGCCGAGGTCGTGAAACACGGCGTCCCTGTGCTCGGCTCAGTGCGCGGCATGACGCTCGAGAACGTCTACTGGGTCAGCGTCCCGAACCGCCGCGACCTCGTCGCGTGTTACGTCGACGCGCGTGCGACTGCGTCGTCGTTTGCGTCATCGTTTGCGTCATCTTCCGCCTCGTTGTCGTCAACCAGCGTATCGACGTTATCGTCGTCGCTAAGTACGAGTAGCGGGCTCAGCACCGCAGCTGGCGCTGTAACCAGTGCGCCACTGCAGCTCCGCGAGCTGACGCTCGAGATGTGCGTCTCGCTCTGGCTCTTGGACGCGGACTTGGACGACGACGACGCACGCGGCCGGCGCCTGTTTAACGCGTGCGAAGACCCCGTGGACGACAGCAGCCAGGGCAGCGCTGGCTCCAATCGACCGCGGTTTCCAGCGCGCCGACGCGCGGCCCGAGCGTTCGCGCCGCGCGTCCGGGACGAGCGGAAAGCCGACGGCGACAGCGACGACGACGCCGACAGCGTGCTGCTAAACGACGACGACGACAATGACGACGACGATGATGATCTCATGATGAGCGACGCCCTCGACGCGCTCATGTGCGACGAAGAAGTCGTTGTGATTGGCGACGTGGTCCACACGATCCCCAAGATCCCAGCCAAGTACAAGGCGTTCCTCGAGAGCCGGAAGACGATCTACCGCGAAATTGCGCACATGCACAAGCTCACAGGCAACTCGGTCCACGGCCACGTCGGCAGCGGCCACGAGAACGTGCTCCAGCTCTACGACGTACTCGAGTTTGTCCAGCCGTCGAAGAGCACGATCTTCCTCGTGCTCGAACTCGCGCACGGCGGCGAGCTCTTTGACCGCATCCGGTCCGACAATGGCGTCGACGAAGCGGTCGCGCGGACGTACTTTATGCAGCTGCTCTCAGGCGTGCTCTACTGCCACGAGCTCGGCATTGCGCACCGCGACCTCAAGCCCGAGAACCTGCTCTTGAGTGACGCGGACGTGCTCAAGATTGCCGACTTTGGGCTCTCGGCGCACTTTATCGCAGCCGTGAGCAACAACAACAGCGCACCAGACGACGCGCTCGCTGCGCGCACAAACAGCTTCCAGCTCGTCGAGATGGACCAAGAGAGCAGCCAGGCAGCGGGGAGCAGTGTGATGACGCCGTCGCGGTTCCGGCGCTTGAACTCGATCGTTGGCTCGCCCCACTACGTGGCGCCAGAAGTGCTGCAGAACGCACGGTACGGCTACGAAGGCCGCAAAGCCGACATGTGGTCGATCGGTGTGATTCTGTACGGCCTCTTAGTCGGGAACTTGCCGTTCGGGAAAGAGCTCCAGACGTGTCCGCGGTACCTCAAGTTCTGCGAGTGGATCCGGTCGCTGCCGAGCGACCCACTCAGCGGCAAGCTCGTGTTTGACGCCGAGATCTACGGTCCGTGCCCTGTCCCACGCGCCGCACCAGCAGCGTCGCCGGACGGGTGGAGCGACGACGCGGCAGCGACTCTCTCGAAGCCGTCGTTTCTCCTCCCTCAGCAGCCGACACGGCTCGCCCAAGTGTTCCCGAACCTCCACCAGCCGACCCCTGCGCTCGTGCACGCGACCACGCTCTGGAGCAGCGCACCGACTGCCACGAAGCCCCCCGCCAGCAACGACGCGAGTCCTGCAAGTGCGGGCATTGGCCGACGAGGCAGTCGGGCGATGGTCGCGTTCCCGAGCTGGTTCTTCCCAGCGAAGCTGTCGCCGCAGGCGGTGCACTTGGTCGCGTCGCTGCTGCACCCGGAGCCCGCGAGGCGCTACTCGTGCGAGGACGCGTACAAGTCGAGCTGGGTCGGTGACCTGATGCAGTGAGCCAGTGGCCAGGTGGCTGGCTGGACGGCACTCAGGTCCCCCCTCCACTCTGGACGCTGTTGAGTCCACAGAACGACACGAGGACACGACGACACGCCCACTTCCAGCCATCCGACACCCTAGCAAGCAGAAGACGGACGGACTCGACCGACTCGGGGGCGTCTGCCAG